>CAXARO010000855.1:0-67977 GCA_963971305.1 Arcuatula senhousia
TAACCTCTTGCAATTTAAACTTCCTCAGCAGCGCTAACCATCTTGGATATTAGAAACGAGACCAATCGTCTTGCATGGTAAAACGTTTTTTTTACGAGTTAAGTGGAAAATAGAAACTTTATTTTTTTTATATATTTAAAAACCATATATAAAAAAATTCATTACACTACTTGTAACATACCAAATACGTTCTAGACCAAATATGGGCAGTCAATAATTTTTGACACTTGCATCCTATGGTGGACTTACAAAGCATATTTGTCTCATGCAATCCAATATTAAAAAAATATATAAAAAAATAAAGTTTCTATTTTCCCCTTAACTCGTAAAAAAAATTAAATTTCACCGTACATAAAAAAGTAACATTTTTGTCCCTTTTGGGCCCCTCATTCCTAAACAAAAAAGGAACACCTTAAATCAGCCTCACCTTTTCTTTTATGGTAGGTAACATAACTGTAAAGTTTCATAGCATTTGGTCAACCGAAACAAAAGTTATTGTGGAAAAAAAATTAAAAAGTCGTTTTTTTGGCCCCTTAAGGGCCCTTAATTTCTAAACCAAAAAAAAAAAAAAAAGAGGAGACACCCAAAATAAACCCTTCCCCTGCTTTTATGGTAAGAAACATTACTGTATAAATTCATAGCATTTTGCCACCCAAAACAAAAGTTATTGTGGAACCAAATAAAAAGGTCGCTTTTTTGGCCCCTTTTGGGCCCCTAATTTATAAACGAAATTATAAAATTACTTCAAAAGGGGAGGTGCACATTTTCAATATATCTGTAATCACTGTGTAAAATTTCAGAAAGATCTAGCATTTGGTTTTTGAGATTCAGATTACACAAGACAGGCACCCCTAGCGCGACGGACAGACAGACGGACGGACGGGCGAAGTAATCCGACTACTAGACCTGCTTTCGGCGACGCAGGTAATAAAAAATACAACAAAGTTTCAAACTATAAATTTCCATAGGCCTGAAACAAGTTTCGTCTAATCAAGACTCATGCACCAAAGAAGATGTAAGAAAGAACTTGGTATTTAACTCATCTTTCAAATTGGAAATCACGGAATAGAAAATAAAGGGATGTGGAATAAGTGTACCCTACACAGATCATATAACAAGCGGTAATTTAGAACTAGAATGGCGGTCTTCCATCATATGTCGCCTGCGTCTTAAAATAAATGTTAAACAGGAAGTAAATGAATTACGGGAATAAGATCGCTTTACACCTTATAGAACCATAAAATGAAGATTCGTGCCAAATATCAAGAAGTTGTGGCATGAAGTTGCCCGGAAAAGACGCAACTTTTACACATACATGTATGTTCATTATATCATCTAAATAGAATAATTCAAATCCAGTCCTGCGATAGTCAAAGATAGACACCTTTCTTAAACAAGGAACTCAAAACATCAAACAGACAAAGACAAACAAAAGTCACTTTAATATTCAGTTTCATTTATGTCCTAAGATCATGCTGTTTATATGACTTGAATCGCATTCACAATACTAAACTTTCACAAAAAGAGACAATTAAATTTTCAAATATTTATGTTCATAACCTGGAAAGCCACATCCCTACCTATCCGGTTTACGATGTATATTTTTCATTCAAATGAGGCCATGAAACATTATTATTTTTGATTTTTTTAAACTGGCAATAGACACAATAGACACGGCTATATGAACAAGATCATCAGAAAATAGTCTCTGACCATCTCATTTATATAGTCCTTTTTAGAAAGTATTTTCCGGACGTGCAGACCTGAGAAATATTTTACTTATGCACTACAGGTTAACGACTTCCGGGTAGGCCTCTCCATTGAAAATCTGTTGAAATTTACTAAATTCGTCAACTTGTTAAAACATGTTAAATCTGATTGCCAAAGTCTAAAATTACTAAAACATACGTTAACATCCAAGACTTCACTCCAAACCAGTTTATTTGAACCCGGCATGGGAAATTACGCCAAAATCGGATAGGGATAAATTGATGTTTTCCCTTAGCTCAACGTTGTTTACACCATGAGGCCGACCCACAAAGGGAAACTACTCTTGCAAAAATGAAAACAAAAGAATCGGAATCGGAATTCCGGGTGACTTTTTAAAAAGGGCTATAATAATGCAAAACTTCATATATATTTGTGCAATTTTTAGCTCACCTGACCCGAAGGGTCATGTGAGCTATTGTCATCGTTAAGCGTCCGTCGTCCGTCCGTCCGTCGTCCGTCCGTTAACTTTTCTTCAAAGATCTTCTCTGAAACCACTGAAGGGATTGCATTGAAACTTGTTATACATGATCTTTAGGATGTCCTCTACCAAGTTTGTGAATTATATACATGTCGACCAACCAACATGGCCGCCGTTGCTAAAAATAAGCAGGGGGTCAGACCATTGTTTTTGGCTTATAACTCGAAAAGTATAAGAGATAGAGAGAATCCGAAGCAACCTTTCATGTTCAGCATCAAAAGCTCTACAAATATCTCCATTTAGTCGAAGTTGTAAAACGACTCCTTATAGGAGTTATTGCCCTTTAATCGTCAAAATTGACCATTTTGCAGCTTTTGGACTATATCTGGAAAGCCGTTAGAGCTAGAGGAAAAGTTAGCATTGCAGAATTGTTAAGCTCATTGAGATCTACAAAAATGATTTCAGGGTCTAAATTGTCAGATCAGCCGTTTAAGAGTTATTCCCCTTTAACAGTTTTTTTTTCCCATTAATTTACACTGATTTTCAAAAAGCTTCTTCTCTGAAACCCCTGAAGGGATTGCATTGATACTTGGTATACATGATCTTGAGGATGTCCTCTACCAAGTTTGTGAATTATATACACGTCGACCAACCAACATTGCCGCCGATGCTAAACATAGAACAGTGGGGTCAGACCTTTGTTTTTGGCTTATAACTCAAAAAGTATAAGAGATAGAGAAAATCTGAAGCAACCTTTCATGTTCAGCATCAAAAGCTCTACAATTCTCTCCATTGAGTCAAAGTTGTGAAACGACTCCTTATAGGAGTTATTGCCCTTTAATTGTCAAAATTGACCATTTTTGCAGTTTTTGGACTATATCTTGAAAACTGTTAGACCTAGAGGAAAAATTTGCATTGCAGAATTGTAAAGCTCATTCAGATCTTCAAAAATGATTACAGGGTCAATATTGTCAGATCAGCCATTTAAGAGTTATTCCCCTTTAACTGTTTTTTTTTCCATTAATTTTAACTGATTTTCAAAAATCTTCTTCTCTGAAACCACTAAAGGGATTGCATTGATACTTGGTATACTTGATCTTTAGGATGTCCTCTACCAAGTTTGTGATTTATGTATATGTCGACCAACCAACATGGCCGCCATTGCTAAAAATAGAATAGGGGTTAGACCATTGTTTTTGGCTTATAACTCGAAAAGTATAAGAGATAGAGAAAATCCGAAGCAACTTTTCATGTTCAGCATCAAAAGGTCCTTACAGGAGTTACTGCCCTTTAACTGTTTTTTTCTATTAATTTAAACTGATGTCTTGAAATCTTCTCTGAAACCACTGAAATGATTGTTTTGCAACTTTGTATACTTGAAAGTTTGTGAAATTTATTCAAACTTTGGCATAAGAGATCAGGTGAGCGATTCAGGCTCCTGGGAGCCTCTAGTTTTTTATATTTATTACTATCTGCCTTATCTATCTAATTAACAGTTATTCAATGAAATTTGTCAAGAAAGTCAATTAGGAGGATTTTCACAAGAAAAGCAAAGGATTCAACTACAGGAACACTCAAATGGATTTTAATTGTGATTTTTTTAAAGAGATGACATGATATTGTGATTCCAACCAAACGAATGATAAATCTGATGAACATGTTAAGCTGATTTATTTGATCAAGATTATTAGTGGTGTGTTAATCCGATATGGTTGTCTTTCTTCTTTACAGCACAGTCTTTTCTAAATTTACTAATATGTTCATAATTGTTTTGTATATAGCTTATTACAAGATTTATTATATTATCATATTATTATTTTCATAATCTTTATTTATTGTTGCTCTTCAATGCAAGATTTCTTTCATAAACACACTTGAAAGATCCCATACATACAACAGGAATAGACAAATCTGGCAACTTGTTCTACATGAATACTTACTACTTCCTTAGTGAAAACAGTTTTTAAAACAAAACATTTAATTCCTCAATTCTAAATGAATACTGGTAAAAAGCAATTGATGTTCTATCAAAAAACAAAAGAAAGAAACAAAGGTGTACCAAATGGGTAATCAAATATCATTATACTGAAAATACAAAGACAAAATCTGTAAGCACAAAAAGCAACACATATCAAAAACCACAAAACAACAAAAAAAACCCCAGAAAATTAGGAAAAGATTTAAAAATTTTCAAACATAATCAAATATGTCGGATAAAATCAGTGACTGATTTTTCTTAATTTCTACTTCCTCTGAAAGCTAACTTCAATAGTTAGTTAGTTAGTAAGTTATTGCTTTACTCCCAAGCAGCACGATCTCGGCTTTATCCGGGAGATGAACATGAAAGTGGTGATACAATGAAAATGAAATGATGCAGTCTGAAAGGTGGTCAGAACGAGACAAAAGAATATACGCTCTTCAGTAAATGAGATAGAATTCGATTCGGGACTGTTTACATAGTAACTATGGGCATCAAAATACAAATGACAACAAAGTTCCAGACAATAAATTTTGCTACGCCTGACGCGCATTTCGTCTATTCAAGACTCATCAGAGGCGCTCTACCAAAAATATTGAAAATGCCAAACACTGTATGAATATGAAGAGCATAGAACAGTATAACCAAAAATACCAAACTGGGGAACTAAATTATTACTAAGATATTCAACCTATGTCTGGGGTAGGAAGAACCTTAGGGTTTAGACAATTTTGAAATTAAATAGACGGATAATTTAAAGCTTTGATGTATTCTCCAACTCAAAAGTGTTGGTGCCGGAGCGGGCAAACCTCGGGGAATTTAAACTCCACCAGCAGTGCTAACCTTTACGTGTGTTCGAAATACAAATGACAACAAAGTTCCAGACAATAAATTTTGCTACGCCTGACGCGCGTTTCGTTTATTCAAGACTCATCAGAGGCGCTCTACCAAAAATATTGAAAATGCCAAACACTGTATGAATATGAAGAGCATAGAACAGTATAACCAAAACTACCAAACTGGGGAACCAAATTATTACTAAGATATTCAACCTATGTCTGGGGTAGGAAGAACCTTAGGGTTTAGACAATTTTGAAATTTAGACGGATAATTTAAAGCTTTCATGTATTCTCCAACTCAAAAGTGTTGGTGCCGGATCGGGCTAACCTCGGGGAATTTAAACTCCATCAGCAGTGCTAACCTTCACGTGTGTTCGAAATACAAATGACAACAAAGTTCCAGACAATAAATTTTGCCACGCCTGACGCGCGTTTCGTCTATTAAAGACTCATCAGAGGCGCTCTACCAAAAATATTGAAAATGCCAAACACTGTATGAATATGAAGAGCATAGAACAGTATAACCAAAACTACCAAACTGGGGAACTAAATTATTACTAAGATATTCAACCTATGTCTGGGGTAGGAAGAACCTTAGGGTTTAGACAATTTTGAAATTTAGACGGATAATTTAAAGCTTTGATGTATTCTCCAACTCAAAAGTGTTGGTGCCGGAGCGGGCTAACCTCGGGGAATTTAAACTCCACCAGCAGTGCTAACCTTCACGTGTGTTCGAAATACAAATGGCAACAAAGTTCCAGACAGTAAATTTTGCTACGCCTGACGCGCGTTTCTTCTATTCAAGACTCATCAGAGGCGCTCTACCAAAAATATTGAAAATGCCAAACACTGTATGAATATGAAGAGCATAGAACAGTATAACCAAAACTACCAAACTGGGGAACCAAATTATTACTAAGATATTCAACCTATGTCTGGGGTAGGAAGAACGTAAAAGTTATTAAAAGTATATTAAAGTCACGTTCAAAATAAAATATGATATAAAGTATGTAAAATGAAATAAAATAACACCGAATTTGCATTGGTTTATTAAATATGTAACGGGAAAAGAGCACAATTCTTATGTTAAACGATATTGTGGGGTTTGATTTCCTTTGTGACAAAAAAAAACATTATGCTTTAAAAAATCTGAAAAAAAATATATCCAACAGATAAGACTCAAGTCTTTCTGATCTCAATGTCCTGAATTCATCGCTATAGCTATATTGATAAGATATATGTTCAAATTATGCTAATTTCATAAGTTATTTGTAAATCCTCCTTTCTAAATATAGAATTTTCATTCATATTGAGAGTATTTCATACATGACTAAAAATAGCAATGGTCCACTCGACTTGCTTTAATACTTTTTTGAATTCTGCAATAAAAATGCTTAAACTTGTAAAGCTGTTAAAATATAACTTTTCATTTGATATGATGTATGTTTTGGAAATGGAATGATAATAAGCAAATGTTAAATAACGTTCTAGTAGGGGGAGGTTCATCAAGTGAGGTTTGTTCGATTTGTTTAATTAAAATCGCCTCCCTTTATTAACCTAGCAACGTTTTATGTTTGCTTGCGACAAAAAAAAAACAACATCATTCTCCGATTTCCTTCCTATTTTGACAACACAAAAAGCACATGAATTGTCATCATCTGTCAAAGTATGTAATTCGTCGCACTTACCATTATTTTTTAATTACAACATGTTAGTCCCGTATTTAGAGTTCCGGTTTTACCTTAGAGATAATAAACTCCTTTTTTTCTAATATTATTATTCTATGTATTAAACATCCCAACCAAGAAAAAAGAATAATAACTTGTCCGTTCACTTGTACCCGAACTTGAAAATAAACATGACCTACATTTTATTAATCAAACGATTAAGTTGGTGATTTCAGCTCAGTTCACTTAAGAATGATGTGCATTTCAACTCAGTCAAACATATAAAATATTTACAGGGGAGATAATATTTTGTCACCACCTTTCAGACTGGGCGATGAAGTGGAGGAAATGGGGACAAAAGGCCAATCGGGTAGGAGAGTTTTGAATGCCACTGGAAAATGAGTGATGGATAGGGACCGGAGAAATTTAGCCTCCTGCATGGGGATCCTACGGGTCCTACTCTTACCGAGACCTGCAGCACGATTCTTTAACGTGCGAGGAACGTGACTTTTTTCCCAACACGGTGCACGGTCTGTGGTTTGCGGTTAGGTTTTCGGCATTATCGCCTGACGACCCCGCATCTCTCGATGTCAGGGCTGCCCCATTCAACCACCTTGGGCACACATCCCAGCTGCTTTGTTGGCAAAGCGGCCTGACCTGATGTCAGGTTTGTAAGCGCTCTTTAGTGGACTTTTACCGACAAGCTTAGCGCTTCTAACTTCAATAAGGAGTGTGAATAGTTGTTGAAATTAATGGAGATAGTGTGGTTGTTAGACTTTCTTGTTTCTTGTTGATCTGTCTTGTTACAAACAATTATATTTTCTTGGGATTACGAATCAAACACTTAATAAATATTCTTCATATTATAAAATAAAAAATAAAAGGTAGTTTCACAAAGTTGATCCAAAGTCTTCAGCAATGAATGAAGATTTCTTAAAGTTCATCACTAGATAACAAAATATTGTAGTATAAAAGGCCGAGTATGCCGGTAATCAACTGGTATCCATTTTATTCCTCTTCTTAAATTCTGCTACACTGCTCTAAAAATAAACAAAACTAACAAATTTAATAAGAAAAAGACAAATTTATCAAGCTTTATCCATTAAACTGTTTATTTATTTTTTTTAAGCAGGGATCAGGACAAATCTATATACTTTGAATTCAAAAATTGTCAAAGTGTTACACTTTAATTTTCTTCTTCTTCCATGTTTGAAGGTAACTCAATACTTAAGTGTTATATTTATTGTCGTAATGTAAGGATCAAACTGAAGGTCTCGTGAGCTCCATTATTTTATTGTCATGATGTAGGAATCAAAAAAACATCAAACTAAGGTGCTGACAAGCTTCACTCTAAAATAGCTGGTGGTGATTGGTTGTAATGGGAACAATAAGATATTATAAGACAAATTATAAAACATTTAAAAGTTTCTTTAAATAAAATGAACAACAATTTACAGGCATTTTGAATAACATGTTATTCAAAATAACTTTGACATTTTTCATGAACGTCTATTAATGATATGTACATAACTTTTTGGCAATCTTTAAAAAGTTTATGTTAATACCAAAGTTATAAAAGTTTTTATTTTGAGAATATACCTCAGATGATAGCTGTAGAATTAATGGTTGATCTTACAAGAATTTGGAAGCTAAAGAAGTTTTTGTATAAGGGAGTTTATAATGACAAGTTCAGAAGATACACACCATGTGATTGTAGTTGTTACATTAATTGTAACAAAAAATATGGAGTAGATCATCTCAGGGGTATCCCATTTAAATTGATGTGGGACTTGGGATGCAGGTTTTTTTTCTGTTGGTGGGGGGTTAAAATGCATTTTTTTTGTGGATGTGTAATCTTTTTTTTCATATTGGTGGGTGACTCTTGAACAATGGGTCCCCCCTCCCCCAGATCAATTTAAATGGAATAGCCCTCAGTAATGTGCATAAAGTTAGGAGACATAATTCATGTTGTTACTTTTAAGAACAAGTTTGCTTCTTATTATATTTTTTTTTGTAAAAAATACATGTCCAGAGAAGATGTGAAAGTCACAGGTCAGCTAAACTCACTTTAACATGATAAATAAAAGGTTGTTGATTGATATTCAGTTATTTTGTGTTTCCATGTTTTACATGTTGTCTGTTTTTGTCCGGTTCTTGTTGGTGTTTACTGGTTTTGTCTCTGCCCTTTCGGACTTTTGATATTCGGATACCCCATTGGTACCTCTGCTTCTTTACCTCAAATGTTTTCAAAACATGTTCACATGCAGCATTTAAATCCTTTAAACCTTGCTTCAGAATATCAATAGCTGGCTTACCTGAAAATGTAGAATTAGCCAATTTAATTTCAATATAATTTTTATTATAAAGTATATTTTAAAATGTAATATTCAAACTCCTCAGTGATGAGTAAAATTATCAAATGTACAATTTTCAAAGCAGTTCTGGCAATTGTTTTTAAGTGTTAGTGTTGAAAAGTAATTGTTGACAACCAACAGACAGACAGATGGAAAAAAGTACACTAATAGCCTTGGACCATTAAATGCTTACGATTCTTCAGAAATACATAAACCAAGTTTATTTTGACTATTTTGGTGTCTGTTTTCGTGTTGTAAAAAACCCTGTGAATTCTGGTTTATCTGAAAAAGCGAATAAAATATATAACAATGTGCGATCAAATAAATGATTTAAATCTGAAAAGGCAAGGACAAATTTGAGTAGATTCAAAAACATCACAAACACATACATGTTTTACAACTTTACAGCAATGTGAACTCAAGTTGAAATGAAAGCGAACTCATATGTGCTCTCTTATTCAATCTCTCGTGAGGACATGAGTTGTTTTTTTTTTATTTTTAATTCTCAGTTGTAATTTGTGTTGTCTTTTTCTTTGTGCTTTTACCTTTTGTGTTTACTGGTTTACTAGTTCTGTCTTTTTCTGTCAGACTTTTGACATTTGAATGCTTCCTTCAGAAGGGTAACCAGTTCACAAGGATTCTGATGAAATAAGATTTTCAAAATCCAACCACAAATAGATAAAACCCTATAACAAACACAACATGATACAACCGATGTTTAATATGCATGTGGGATACCAAATATTAATAGTCAATAAAATATGGTTTAACCCACGATTAAATTATTGTACTAAGTCAGGACCTTCTTTTCTACGGTATGTCTTTGCTCGCAAACATTTGAGATTATTCCTTCAAATTCAGTTATTTTGTTAATACCTTTTTTGTCCCTTTAAAGGCTTTTCTTTTTTTCAAATACAGCTAAAGCCACATATACAAAATACAGTAGGAAGCTTCCTTTAGATATGCAAAAAAAAAATGGTTAGTTACAGCATGAAATTTCTCAACACCATATAGTGTGACAGAAATATGTATTCAAGTCCTTTATTCACATGATTCATATATAAAATCTTAAGTATTCGTTAAACAGGAAGTAGTTTTCCGCCATAAAATCACTTTACACCAAATATGCAGAGTACTATTGCTTTACACTATATGATAGTATAGGACCAAGCTGCATGACAAGAGCCTACTGCATGTAGCTGCCCAGAAAAATGTGACATTATTTTTTGTGACGTCGTAAGACGTAGGACATAGGACGCATGATGATGGGTAATGCAGAAGTGATCCTTATAATTATGTCGCTTTTGCAACATGTTGAAAGCATCATAAAAAGGGGGAGCCTAAAATGTGACCTGTCCTTCATTTTATTGTAGGGAGCGTCACAGTAAAATTTCCTATGCGATATATGACTTTCTTTAAGAATACCTATAAGGATTTTAAGGATTTAAAGGATCTTGCCACTAACTTAAGAACAATACAGTTTACAGGGCTCCACCAAAAGAGTGGATGTTCTACAAAATTAACAACAAAAAACTAATGCACTTTCAATATTCTTTGTACTGATTCCATATCAAGTTGCAGATGTTTAATTGGACCAATCTTTTAGATGAGATCGAGTTTCATGTCATTTCTTTTGAAATATTGAATTGCTGAAAGGTTTTTTTAAACAAATGAATTAAAAGAAATCCATGTAAGTGTCACTCCTGTGGATATGATATTACATGGAATATACGATTGGAAAGCTTTGTAGCGTATGTTGCAACTTTAATATTGCAATTATGAATCAGTTTGTTGTGTATCTGAAATAAGAACCGTCCACAAAATATAGTTAGCTCTGACAGGAGGCAATAACTAATATATATTCGGATACTTTATTATGAAAATGTAAAACAGTTAAGCAAACACAATACACTGAGTCATCATCTGTTCGACGACAAATTCGGAAATTAAACTCTTTGTCAATCTATACCGGAATCGGCATACTCCAATGCGACTATTGCAAAAAGCAGTAAATGTTTATTCATTTAGAATAATCTAAGCAGGAGTTTTTCTCAACGCGAGTTCGCTTTCCTTTGCTCTGATTGTGCCTTTACATTTTCAAACTTCCGATATATCCCCGTTCTTCGTACTTTGGTCTGAGTGTGCCTTTACATTTTCAACCTTCCGATATCTCCCCGTTCTTAGTATTTTGGTCTGATTATGCCTTTACGTTTTAACACTTCCGATATCTCCACGTTCTTTGTACTTTGGTCTGATTGTGCCTTTACATTTTCACACTTCCGATATCTCCACGTTCTTTGTACTTTGGTCTGATTGTGCCTTTACATTTTCAAACTTCCGATATCTCCCCGTTCTTAGTACTTTGGTCTGATTATGCCTTTACGTTTTAACACTTCCGATATCTCCACGTTCTTTGTACTTTGGTCTGATTGTGCCTTTACATTTTCAACCTTCCGATATCTCCCCGTTCTTAGTATTTTGGTCTGATTGTGCCTTTACATTTTCAAACTTCCGATATCTCCCCGTTCTTCGTACTTTGGTCTGATTGTGACTTTACATTTTCAAACTTCCGATATCTCCACGTTCTTAGTATTTTGGTGTGATTGTGCCTTTACCTTTTAACACTTCCGATATCTCCACGTTCTTTGTACTTTGGTCTGATTGTGCCTTTACATTTTCACACTTCCGATATCTGCCCGTTCTTATTACTTTGGTTTGATTGTGCCTTTCCATTTTAAAACTTCCGATATCTCCCCGTTCTTAGTACTTTAGTCTTATTGTGCCTTTACATTTTCAACCTTCCGATATCTGCCCGTTCTTAGTACTTTAGTATCACTTTGGTTCTAAAAAAACAATTATAAAGCAGTTTGTATTTTATCTCTTTAACTCGATTAAGTTGTAGGGTAAAACTATTTTAATGCCCAGCCTTCGAACGTAGAAGGCCATAAAATATTCATTTAAAATCGAATCTTTATTCAGGTTTATAGTTTGAGCGAAATGTGTTCTGGACACTTTCTTGTCTATTATATTTAAGAAATTAAAGACCATCATACGACATGTTCGATATATTAACATTTTATGAGTTATGCACTGTGTTTGTTTCCTCATGTTTCTGTAATATTGATTACAAAAATACGAAAAAAAATTGTTCACACAACTCGGGACACATGAATAGTTGTAATTCGTGAATATATCAACAATTCAATCAGTCTTTCTAACGAAATACTTTTAAAGGGCTATGTACATACGTTTCGATTTACACATACCATTGAATTTAAATTATTTGTTAATTTTAAATCACGTGGTTATTAAGTTTTCTAAACATTCGACTGAGTGATTTATTTTCTACCATGGCACAGGCACCACAGAAACCGTGTGACATTTGTGAACAAGCGCCCGGAAATTTCTTTTGCCTGCAATGTGAGCAGGTATTTTGTCAAATTTGTAAAACTCATCATAACAAACAAAAGTCGACAAAAAATTTCAACTTGCATCAGACGCAATTCCGGAAGTAAAATCGAAATGCAAAGAACATAATGAAGATTTTAGTTTTTTCTGTACAACCTGTGAAGACGTTGTATGCGCAAAATGCATAACCGGGACACATCGGGGTCATCACATGTCGGAAATATGTGACACTGTGAAAGAACTTAATCAAAGACTTGAAAATGAACTAAAACCGAAAGCAACAAATCTGGAAAAGAGCTCTAAGCATATTATAAAAGAGTTGAATCGCGTGGAAAATGAAGCTTCTTCTGTAATAAGTAACATCAAGGAGGAGGCCAACAGGTTGAAAACAATGATCGATAAACACGCAGACCAATTAATATTGTCTGTCAAGTCTGATGTCGACAGAGAAAAGTCTAGACTTCAGAAGATACTGGACGATATCAATACGACGATGTCGTCTGCTCGACATCAGGACGAACAGAGGAAAACATTGGATAAGAAGAGAAAAGATGGAAGGTTGATAAATGAACTCAAATCCCTTCTAAATTCCATGGAGAAAATTACCATCAATCCTCCGTCCAATGCAGCATCAGTGAAGTACGTGGATCCCACGAAGACGTTTCAGGTAGAGGATGCAATGGGAAAGTATCAAATCAGGCAGGTGACAATACCCACTCTAATGATTGCTCGGTCATAAAAAAAACATTTTTTGTATATATTATTTAGCCCAGATGTAAAGCTATTTTTAATTCCATGGATAAAATATTAAACAACTTAAAGTTCTACATCATGTTCCAATAAAATGGATACTCGGTTATGCCTTTAATCATGCAACAGGTTTGAGGGGAAGCTTATCATATTAAAAAGACGATAAAGTGTACGCAATGACAATGAAAAGCAGTCAGCAGTCTTCAACATGACCAAAGATGGATGCTCGCCGTCTTGCATTGGCCAAAGACTAAACATACAATACATAAGTTTCAAAACCAATCCCTAGATCATCAATGAAAAACTTATTTCTGGACATAGAACAAAAACGGATAGATGACAAGGACAAACAAAAGCTTTTACTAGGATTCCTGGCTTAGGACAGGCATATATAAAATGTTGCGGGGTAAAAATTAGTTTTTGTACCCAACCTTCTCCAATTGCTAATCTTGTACAAAGCACAACACAAACATAAATATTTATATCAAAAATTAATATTTAAAGCAAATTAAAAAAAATATCCTTAATTTTTGTCCCTTCACGACCCGATTTTTTTTAGCCGCCTGAAAACAAAATTGGGGGGATGGCAGATTCTGCTTATTTTTGGTCAATCTCTTTTAAAATGGTAGAACATTTTATCAAAATGAAAGATAAAAAAACGCCTGCCCACGCCATATTATCAAGAAATTTGGATGAGTATCTAGGAATTAGTTTATTTGTAGTCTGTAGTTTAATAAGATACCTTTATTGGAATTTTTATTTCAATTTATTGGTATGTTAACTTTTAGTCAAATTCAAGTAAAGCTTTCTTTTTCGTATGGAATTTAGTACATTAATATATAATAGTCTGGTACGTGTATTTATCAATTTATTAAGATTTTGATAGGTTACATTGAAATCATATACACAGCAAGCATAACCAAATGGTCCCTTAATTAAAAAATAATTTGAAACGTTTTAATTGATCACAAATAAAACATTCAGGAACAGATAAATTGTGTCGTTTATTTTTCAAAACTTAATAAGCTAAAACTAGCTACCAATTTAACAATACATCGAATGATAACTTTTGTTTGGGAAAATTTTGAAATATCACGGAGTTGCTAGGTTACTATTAACTCATCTTCGCTAGCCAAGGGTTACGATCCGCTATCTCAAGATGAGAGATAGCGGATCGTAACCCTTGGCTTGCGAAGAGGCTATCAACAGATTTGAAAAAATACATTGATTTTAATGACCATTCGCTAGTAGTTAGATGTATTCAGTATAATTCAGTTTATTTTGTTTCATACACTATGTAGTGGACCAAAACAGGACCAGAAAACAGAGAGCAGAAGATCATCTGGTAGAGACTACGGGTATGTGGTTATTTCTGATACAACAAGAGGCTCCAAGGAGCCTGGATCGCTCACCTGATCTTGATGTCGTCGACCTTATGGAGATTTTTGTAGAGCTAGATAAGCTGAACATTTAAGCAAGCAACAGCTTTTCTCTACCTACTATAGTTTTCATTCTGTAGGTCCAAAACATGAAAAAATATTATTTAAGGGGCTATAACCCCTATATGGGGTAATCTAAAAACTTCAACCTATTGAAGACTTTTGTAGAGCTGAATGAGCTGAATGTTTAAGCAAGCAACATCTTTTCTCTATCTGCAATAGCTTTCATTCTATAAGCCAAAAACACTATTTTTCACATTTAAGGGACTTAAACCCCTATAAGGGTAATCAGCCAGCTTTCTCCATATACAGAATTGTGTAGAGTTAAATGAGCTGTACATTTAAGCAAGCAACAGCTTTTCTTTATCTACTCTAGTTTCATTCTGTAGGCCAAAACATGAAAAAATAGGGACCGTTACCCCTATAAAGGGGTCATCTGACAACTTCGACCCTATGGAGACTTTTGTAGAGCTAAATGAGCTGAACATTTAAGCAAACAAAAGCTTCTCTCTACCTGCTAAAGTTTTCATTCCATAGACCAAAAACATGAAAACACGTTATTTTAGGGGCTGTAACCACTATAAGAGGTCATCTGACAACTTCGACCCTATGGAGACAATTGTAAAGCTAAATGAGCTGAACATTTAAGAAAGAAACAGCTTTTCTCTATCTGCAATAGTTTTCATACTATCATGACTATAGGACAAAAACATAAAAAAATGTTATTTTTCACCTTAAAGGGGCCATAACCCCCATAAATGGTCATCTGAAAACTTTGACCAAATGTAGACTTTTGTAGACTTTTTGATCCTGATACAGTGGGGTGGCATCATATTTCATCTATCTCTTATACTTTTTGAATTAAAGCCAAAATCAGTATGACCCCCTGGTCTTTTTTTTAGCCACAGCGGCCATGTTTTTTTACGTATAAAAAATCGAAACACAACTTTTTTGGAGAACACCCTAGAATTAATCATACTAAGTTTCATTGATTTCTGTTCAGTAGTGTCAGAGAAGAAGATTTTTGAAAAATTGTTTACAGACGACGAAAACGACGACAGACAACGACGAACGACGACGGACACCAAGTGATGGTAATAGCTCATCTGGACTTTCGATCCAGGTGAGTTGAAAATTAATATAAATGACAACTGACCTTCAATACAAGTAATGTAGCAGAAAATGTGATATTTAATTTAACCTGGTTAGAAATCTGCTTAAATTGCCAAGTTATACGTGGAACAGAATTTAAAACTGATATATACACCTCGCCATAAGTTAAGCAACGCCAACTCTTTTGAGAAATAATCATTTTATGCCTCGAAATATTCACATAATACAAATTGATGGAAAATCAAAAAAAGTTATCACTTCAATGTATAGACTCTAACCGTGTAATGGGCTAAACATGTTTTATCAGAAATTTTTGCAAGAAGCAGAGGTACCAATGGGGAATCCGAGTGTCAAAAGTCCAAAAGGACAGAGACAAAACCAGTAAACACCAACAAGAACGGGACAAAAACAGACAACATGTAAAACATGGAAACACAAAATGACTGAATATCAATCAACAACGCGAACTCCAGTCGAAACAAGAATGAACTCAGGTGCTCCGGAAGAGTAAGCAAGTCATGAAAATCCAACTTTTTGAAAATGGTCTAAAAACTAAGCGAAAATAGCGTTTAAACGTTCAACTTTCATTGTCAATTGTAAGCTTATAGCAATTTATCAATTTATCAATGCATAAAATGTTTGCAAAGAAGACAAATTATCACTATACAAACAAAAAATACTGGTTTAGAGCTCAAGTTGCATCCATGGTGGTCAACAAAGGAACTTGTATGAAAAGTATGAAAAACACTAAAAAAACTAAATTTTTGCAAACGTGTAAGATTTTTTTGTCTTAAACAAATTTTCTTTACCCTGAAACACATGTAAAAGACGTTACTTAAGCATTTTAATTGTTTGAATTCCAACTCGAACATATCCATAAAAAGTGGGATTTGATACTTAAAATCTGTTATTGTCATGAAAATGTGCAATTCCTAGGTTCTTGTGTGAGGCAAAACTTTATCATTGGTGTAAGTTACAACATCCATATTGATAAAATGTCAAACTGATCTTCTACTTCCGGCAATAGAAGCAAACCTTCAAATGGTTACAATTATGTTGAAAAACGAAAATGTAGAAATACTGAAAAATATCAATTAAAATTTCTCAACATGAGATTTCGGAACGGTTTTATGAGAATCATTTGTTGTGAGTACCAAAATGTCACCTCTAAAATCAATAAATGTAAAAATTCTCAAGTCAGCATTTGGTACCATGCATAAGCCATGAAAAATAAGCTTTAATTCTTTTACAATTTTTAGGCCTCAAACCGGAACAAACAATCCAAAAAGGCTATGATATGTTTACATTCTATTTGTAACAAAAGAGCAGAAACATATGGTTTGAATCATCAAAACTCCAAATGTACTCAACTCAAAAGTTGTTACTGAAACAACACTTTTTAGGTTGCTTGATTTGCCAATATTGAATATTCTGCAAAAGCCGATAATTGTATAATAATTGATTAGAATCATAAAATGTTGTAAATGTATGGAAGAAAATAATAGCCAATATTCATGATTTTGTTTATAGAATTATGGACGCTGTACTAACGTGAGTACAGGTGTTGCTTAACTTATGGCGAGGTGTATATTTCAATACACATTTTATTTAAAATTAAAATCCAGGAAAAAAAAAATATTTAAAATATTGAGATTATATTTTCCAATGTATCATGAATTAGTCTGATCATTGACGTATATTTTAAAGGACAAAAGAGAAGACGACAGGAGTCCTGTACAGATGCAAGGAGTGCGGGTAAGAAAGTTGGCATGGCTTCAAAAAACAAAACATTTTATTTCTTATCTAAAGTAAACCATTGTTAGAAATTAATACTATGTTTTTATCAAATCAGAAAATGTTTGTAAAGACACCAAATAACCCGTTGCGGATACAATGTTTGAAAAAGGGGATACCCACTGACTTCCAAAGTAGGGGTTCCGATCTGGGCATGCTTCAGTAATTACCTATAATTTCCATCATTTTTTTTACCAAAAAGGTTGCCCAACCCTCTCGGCCAACCCATTTTTAGATTCGCCCATGATGACTTATAATCATTGCTGAAGAACTGGTCAAGTCAATGGTTTAATTATCACACTATTGATCACTCGTTACTTGTTTAACAGGTGAATTTATTTAAATGATACTTACATCTGATTTTCTCGATCCACATCGGATGCAATTCAAAATACAATATTATGTACCTGCATTTGTTTTTCGGAGCATGGTTACATTTTTTTATTTTTTAATGATAATTTTTAAGACATGTTATAAGTGTTAAGATTACTTGCATTTTTTAGCATTACAGCGGTCAAGTGTGTCGGTTTTGTGTGATGATGCATCATCAAATCATAAGTGTTTGACGTGTTGTGTCGGATTTAAAACCGACATACTTGATTTTATTTTGCTTCTTAGCTAGCTGTGATCAGATACTCTGTTGTTGAATTGAACTTCTATCGATTTGATTTTTCCTGTGTGTTTGTAATGTTCGCTGGCTTTCGTAGATAACTCAACGTCTTACAAATTCGTTTATTCTTGACAGTTCAAATACAAATGTTACATTGGTTCGCAGGAAAATCAGTTTCAGCAAGTTGGAAAAAGATTACACAAAAATCGCAGGTGTACGTGAAAACTACAAAGAAAAATAAAACAAATGAAAGTAAAATGATCAACCCTACAGTTTTCATACAATAAGAAAATAATATGACATATAAAACAGTAAAAAATAGTACCTTTTTGGGGTGTTCTACAAATTTTCATAGTATCGCACGTTTTGCTTTTTCCAAAAATTTAAAGGGTATAAAAATCACAGGGGAATGAAATACTAAAACACGGAAACAAAAAATTAAATTCGAAATTAAAAGAATGTCAGTAACATGGCTCCTCAAAATTTTGATCTTTTAAAATTTTACAAAATTGTTATACAACATAGTCAAATCATGGCTCTTCGGTGGGGAACTCCTCGGTCTCCTTCAGTAATACAAGTTTATGTATTGGACGATCAAATTCTGAAAGTTTGGTTTTCCGCACTCCATTTCGATCCAAGTTCGAAGTTCCAACAATAAGTCTAACTTTGCGGACAAGTCCATCGTTCTCCGGGTACGTTTTAATGATTCGGCCTAGATGCCAAAGATTTCTCGGAGCGTTGTCGTCTTTCACGATAACGATGTCGCCTACACTCATATTCCTCTTCGGAGCAACCCACTTTTGTCTTGATTGTAAAGCCGAAAGAAATTCCTTTCTCCAACGTGACCAAAACTCATTAACTATGAATTGAACTCTACGCCATCGCTTTGTAGAATAAACGTCGTTTCGTAGAAAATGTCCAGGTGGAGGTAAGATAATGTTAGTTTTCATCGTGAGCAGGTGATTTGGAGTTAATGGTTCTAAAGAAAGTGGATCGTTAAGATTGTTTACAGTGAGTGGTCGGCTGTTTACGATTGCAGCGGCCTCTGACATTAAGGTGCGCAACGATTCATCGTCAAGTTGTGTACCAAGTTGGTAAAGTAACGTTGCAAGAACATTTCTCACAGAACGAATTTGCCTTTCCCAGGCACCACCCATATGACTGGCTGAAGGAACGTTCATCTTGAACTGAATAAAGTCGCAGCTTTCTCCACGTAGAAACTGACGGATTTGATCCAAGTTCATGTCACTAATTTCACTTCGGAATTCTCGGTCGGCTCCTATAAAGTTTGTGCCTTGGTCGCATCTCAATTGTCGAACGGGTCCTCTTAGCGAAATAAACCTTCGGAGAGCATTAATAAAGGAGCTGGTGTCTAATGAATTAGCTGTCTCTAAATGTATCGCGCGAGAAGACAAACATGTGAATAGCACATCGTATCTTTTAAGATCTTTACGTCCTTCTCTGATAATAAAAGGCCCAAACAAGTCGACGCCACAATAAGTAAATGGCGGAGCACACTGAAGTCTGTCTGATGGCAAGTCTGACATTTTCTGAACTTGAGGTGGACTACGTAGTTTGCGGCAAGTAACACATTTCGAAATATAGCTAGAAACTACAGAGTTGCAGTTGATAATCCAAAATCCACTAGATCTGATCAAGTTCATAGTAATTCCTCGACCTTGATGTTGAGCTTTTGTGTGAAAATATCGCACAATTAAATTAGTAATGTGAGACTGTTTTGGTAACAAAATCGGATGTTGCAAGTTTTCGCTGAAATTCGCATGCCGAATACGGCCTCCAACTCGAAGAATACCAAATTCATCTATGAACGGATCGAGTTTGTACAGTGACGATTTCTGTTTCATCGCTACATTTCGTGTTCTTACGAATTCTCTGTCATTCAAATCTATCTTATACTTCCGTAAAATGTCCATTTCTTCCTTAAACACTTTGGTTTGTATATGTTTAATAACTTCGAGTTCCGCACGTCGCATGTCTTCTACTACTATCGGAAGAACAGATTCGGTTTTCGTATCAGATTTTAATGTTAAACGATCTTTTAACTTCAAAATAATCGCTATACTTCGTTTGAGTTTATCCCAGTCAGAAAACTGCTCGAAACGATCAATAATCGTATCCTGCTCTGGCAAAACCTTAGTCGAACGAACAGAAACTTTCTTAACTTCTGGGTCAGTAGGATCAACATTCGGTTTCGAATCGTCGATAGGGAATGGTTCATTCGTCCACAAAAAGTCAGGTCCCTTAAACCAAATGTCCTTGCTGATCAGTTCTTCCGCAAATACGCCTCGTGAAGTCATATCGGCCGGATTGTTTTTCGTGTCCACATATTTCCACTGCTCCGGATTCGTTCTATCGCGAATTTGCTGGACTCTGTTGGCGACAAAAACATGAAAACGACGGCTTTCATTCGAGATATATCCAAGAACTATGTTACTATCTGTCCAGAACCATTCGGTAATGTTGTCATACTCTAGCTCATGTGCCAACAGAGAACTAATTTTCACTGATGTAACCGCTGCCGATAATTCTAGACGCGGAATCGTGATCGGTTTTCGTGGTACGACCCTCGCTTTACTCATTAAAAGTGAGCAATGAGTATTTCGATTTTCATTAATCAGTCTTAAGTACGAGCATTGACCATAACCTGACGTACTGGCATCCGAAAAATGATGGATTTCACAATTCGTAATGTTTCCAAAGTCATCCGGTTTGACGCATTTCGGTATGTTAACATTCGCTAAATGATGAATATCTCTACGCCAATGGTCCCATTGTTGAACAATCTCTTCCGGGAGGGTGTCGTCCCAATCATGTCCATCGCTACAACATTCTTGAAGAATTTGCTTCCCGATCAAAATCACAGGTGATATGAATCCGAGAGGATCATAAACTGAAGAGAGGACTGATAGAATACCTCTTCTCGTCGATGGTTTATTGTTCAACGTAATACGAAATTGAAAGGTATCGGATTCGACGCACCACTGAACACCAAGTGTCTTAGTGGATGGAAGTTTGTCAACTGAAAGGTCAATGTTCGCTACGTCCTTTGCGCGGTCTTCAACGGGAATTCGCTTAATAACTTCCTTCGAATTCGAACAAAACTTATGAAGTCTCAAACCGCCTTCTTCGCATAACTGCTTACTATTCTCAATCAAATGTACAGCGGATTCAACACTAGAAACGGATTTTAAACCATCATCAACGTAGAAGTTTTTCCGAATGAAGTCGGCAACCTCAGAACCGTACAAGTGTTCATAATCATTCGCGATCTGTTTCAGACCAAAGTTCGCACAACCAGGGGAGGACGCGGCCCCAAATAAATGTACTGCCATTCGATATTCACACGGGTCCTTTGTTAAATCGTTATCGTCCCACCACAAAAATTGTAGATAATGGCGATGCTCAGGTTTGACTCTGAATTGCAGAAACATTTGTTCGATGTCACAAACTACTGCGATCTGCTCTTGTCGAAATCTACATAATACGCCTATTAAAGAGTTAGTCAAATCTGGTCCCTGCAGCAGGTGGTCATTTAATGATTCTCCCTGATATCTCGCGCTGCAGTCGAAAACCACACGTATCTTTTCTGGTTTTTGGGGGTGGTAAACCCCGTGGTGTGGGATATACCACGCGTTTTCACTGTTTGTCGTTTCTACCTTCTCTACAAATCCTTTAGAGATCAAATCAGTCATACTTTTAAAATAGTCGGTGCGATATCGGATATCCTTGCGGAACCGCTTCTTCAAACATTCCAATCTTTGAATCGCTAAAGACTTGTTATTCGGTAACGTAGGATCTGAACCTTTGAACGGTAAAGGCATTTCGTAATGCTTTCCATCTCTCTTAATACCATCGGATAGTACATCAAGAAAGCGTCTATCGTCTACGGACAAAGATGGTTTATTCAGATGGCGATCAGAAAAGTCAAGTTCAAAGAGTTGGTTTACTTCGATCGGACGTAGTTCTTTGACACGGTTTCTAGAGCAATAAAGGACTGAAGCATTCTCGGCGTAATCGGTTGCTACGGCATTAGGAACTTCGAGAGAAATAACGCGATGCGAGTATCCAGCGGAATCATCTTCAACATAATTGGGATCTACAACACCTACTATGCCCCAACCTAAATCTGTTCTTTGAGCGTACGGTCCGTTATTAACGGTCGGAATTACCTCTCTAGGTGTCAGGGCGCGAGCGCAGTTATATCCTATCAATAAACCAAATTCAATGTCTTTCACGGGCATCAGCTTATCTGATATTCGTTCTAACTCGGGCCAACGTCTGGCCATATCGGCTGTCGGAATGTGCGATTTACTTGCTGGCATAATAGAGCGTGAATACACGGTAGGCAAAGAAATTGTCAAGCTACTATCGAATCCACGAACTTGTAATCCTTTAAGTTTGCGACTGTCTACTACGGAATTTTCTGAATGCATAGTGGATAGAGACAACTTTACATCAGTTCCAGATAGTCCTAGCGCGCGTCGAGTGTCATCTAGAATAAATGTCGTATCGGACTGCGTATCTAATAAAGCGTACACAAGTTTTTCTCTCGTAGGATTCTCTGAATGGGAAACATAAACAGGCACAATCATTGAGCTTTTACTTCCAGTTTTGCTATGATTCAAAAGTACCGCTCCCGTTTGAGATGAAACAGTTTCATTTTTGTTGTCTCTAGATTCGAGTTTCTCAGATTTAATTCGATCACCGTGAAGAGGAGTTGGATGTCTTTTAGAACAAATACTACATGTTGCTCGATTTTGACATAGTTTAGACAAGTGTCCGGTTTCCATGCATCCAAAGCATAGACCTTTTTTCTTCGCTATTTCCTTTCGGTCAGCGACGGACTTCTCAAGAAATTGTCTACAAGTGCTAACACTATGACCTTTCAACTCGCAAAAAACACAAGTCTTAAACTTGGCAGCCTCGGGCTGCGCTGACGTTGCAAAAGCGGTTCGTCTGGGTGTAAACGGTTTCGGATTCTTATTCGGGTTTCGACTAAAGTTCTTCGATTCTCCAGCCTTGGACATACTAGACGGTTCGGTTTTAATAGAGTTAAGCGATGTCACCGGATCATTGGCAATATTAGATTCCTGGTCTATGAACTCACAAAAAACCTTGAACGGCGGAAATTCGGCATTATCTCGCTTGTACATACTAACTACACGAGCCCACCGAGTAACTAGCCAGTCTGGCAACTTCAGTAATAATTTTCGATTTTCACGATCGTCATTCAATACATTTAAGACTTTCATAGAGTTCATTGCTGACAAACACTGCTTCAAAAAGTCTGAAAATTTTCTAAGTCCGATACAATCGCGGGAAGGGATTTTCGGCCAATTTTCTAGTCGATCTCGAAATGCGTTGCTAATTACAAAAGGGTCTCCGTATCGTTGATCTAGTAACGCTTTTGCTTCGGAATAGGCATCATCGCTAGAGACTAAGAAGAAGTTTTCAATAACTTCGCGCACAGATTCGCTTACGTATTTACTTAAATAATGCATCCGCTCTAAAGTTGGAATACGTTTTTGTTCAATCAGTGTCTGAAACGAAGCTTTCCATGCGGGGTATTTCAGCGGATCACCATTGAAAATCGGAGGTTCCGGTGGCGGTAAACGACTGAGATTCACTTGCTCGGCGAAATCCTTACATAAATCGGAAACATCGTTACTAGAATATTTCTGATCTGAAGAACGCGCAGTATCGTCATTTCGAATGTTTCTATCGTGTACCGGCGCATACTCATCGATTGACTTAGTCGTATTTACCCTTTTAGATGTGCGCTCTGACGATTGTTCTTGTTTTCGTGCATTATCTGACGGCTTAAATACTCTCGCTTCCGGATTTAAACTAGGTGATGGTTTAATGCCTGACTCGTGAAACTTCGGTTCGATGATTTTTGAACGTACCTCCGGTGATTTGTCACGAACTACTGGGCGATAATCAGTCTGATCTAAAAACTTTCCTATCATATCTACTTTCGGTAGTGTACGTTTCGCTTCGTCTAAAACTGAACCTCCTGTTGACTGCTCCAGTACTTCAAGTTTCGCTTCCGTACTTTCTAGTTCACGTTTCGTTTGAATTTTATCTAATTCTAGTTTCGCTTTCGATTCTGAGTCCATATACCGTAGTTTCGTTTTCAATTCAACAGCTTTCATAGCGATGTCTGAGCGTTGTGACAAATTACTTATACGAGATGTTCTAGACAAATGTGATCGTTCTGAACGCCTTGATGTGGAACGGAAGCTCTTAACATCCTTCTTTTCGTCTTCTAAATCGCGTAATAATAACTGATATCAGTAACTAACTTCAAATTATCGGTCTCGTAAGCTTCATATTTCTGATTTATTTCTAGTTCAATGTCACGCAAAAGATCTGGATGTTCGTTAACAATACTCTGATTTTGTGATATCAAACGTCTAATGTGATTCGTTATGTTAGAAATATCATTGAAGCATTCACCTAAATCATCGCGACCTTTCCGAATTTCATCAATATCTTTACTGTCACTAAGCAATATTGTCAATGCACTAAATTTTGACCTCCATGCCGACACGGCTCGTCTTAAGTTAGTTTGTAAAGTTTCTAGTTGCCAAAATAGACCTTTCTCAGTCGGTACACGTGTTCTCTCACTAGAACGTCGCGTTTGTTCTGATTCTGAATTAGCCATTATGAACGTTAACTATGGGTTTGAATATGAATGGACTATGCAAATTACATGGGATAGTATCAATGCAAAATATAACAATCAGCATAAATCATCAAATACACAATAGGTTCAATGAACAATCAATGTGAAAAAGTTGTATAAGAACAAATTATACAGATTCAAGTACCAATATGCATAAAATAAATTCAAAATAATGAACACAGTACAGTGTTTCAAAATACAGTAAGAAATAATATTCATAATAATTTGACAGCATATTCATAAATAGTATCAACAGTTATGTAATATACAGGTTCATGTCTCTTGCATGATGAGATTCGTGTCACAGGAACAATTGTCATTCATACCACCAGGTCTGTACACGATCAATACAAATCATCAGCAATGTTCTGTACAAAAACGGTCGTTTCCAGGCGTAGATTACAATGTCCTGTAAGGTTCCAGTTTAGATCATCTACGGATACATTCGGGCGCAATTTCTCAGGACGTCAAATGTAAACACACAAAGTTTTCACTGTAATGTTCGCTGGCTTTCGTAGATAACTCAACGTCTTACAAATTCGTTTATTCTTGACAGTTCAAATACAAATGTTACATTGGTTCGCAGGAAAATCAGTTTCAGCAAGTTGGAAAAAGATTACACAAAAATCGCAGGTGTACGTGAAAACTACAAAGAAAAATAAAACAAATGAAAGTAAAATGATCAACCCTACAGTTTTCATACAATAAGAAAATAATATGACATATAAAACAGTAAAAAATAGTACCCTTTTGGGGTGTTCTACAAATTTTCATAGTATCGCACGTTTTGCTTTTTCCAAAAATTTAAAGGGTATAAAAATCACAGGGGAATGAAATACTAAAACACGGAAACAAAAAATTAAATTCGAAATTAAAAGAATGTCAGTAACAGTGTTAGTTTGTGCTTTGTTATTGATTATCATTAGGGGGAAGGTTGGCGCCAAAAAACTAGTTTAACCCCGCCACATTTTAATGTGCCTGTCCTAAGCCAGGAATCTTTATCAAAGCTTATGTTTGTTTTTAGTCGAATTAGTGTTAATTGTTTTTTTTTGTCAAGAAGAGGGTCTTTCAATGCACTTTGGAATGGGCTTGAATCATATGTATTTTATTTTCAATCCAGGGGCCAATTGAAAAACAGCAAGCAGCGACCGCTGGTCACATTGAAGGCTGCTGGCTGTTTTCTATTATTCAAGTACTGTAATATACTTCTAATTCAATGTTTCCTTTTTCAGCCACGAGGAAATTAGGTAAGTTATGAATACGTCATCAACAATCATTATGACAGGATTTACACTCTTAGCTTTGATAGTGAAATGCGATGGATCTTATTTTTCTTTCCTATGTGATTCCAAAACATCTAGAATTTTTACAAGAAATAATAGAAAGCGTTGGAAAAGATCAACATCGATTAAAATTATTAGGATTAACAGGAAAATGCTTTTAAAAAAACTTTTATGTTAAAATTGTTCTTTTATTAATGAATGTGTTCGTTGAATACTGTTGCCTAAGAAATCTTTACAAAACGTAATAAATATTATTGATTTTTAATTGCTAGATTAAGGTTCATGGTTACACTTCGAAAAAAAAAGGTAGTTATTTGACCTATTTTTCTTGTCTATGTACGACTTAAACTACACATAGAAATCAAAGATAAAGTGTAGCAGCGCCTAGCTATAAAAATCGCCGATCATTTCCCTTCTATTTTACAAGATAAATCTTGTTGTCTATTCATTTTCTTTCCGTACAAGTTGTACCTTAAATAAAGCATGAATTTCCCCTTAATAACCTTCCATAAAACCGATTGTGAAAAGATTTTATGACATCAATAATAGAACTACCTTGCACTTGGAGGCCATTTGACAGTGCAAGAAAGGTTGATATTTGGCTATATTTGGGTGAACTGAAAAATGCAAAGAAAATACTCTGGCAAAACGGATCAGGTTCACACCTCCAAAATACTAAAACTTTATGCCAAAATTATTTATCTAAACGCTGCTACGCCTTAGTTTAGTTTTGGCTTCACATAGACTGAAAAAACATGTGATATATCAGTCATTTTTTCCTAAGTGTAAGATAAACCTTAAGAAGGTACCCCAACTATATTATTATTGTTCATATGCTTAACAAAAACAAAATAAACAGTCTGTTGAAAATTTTTGTTTGTTAAAAATGTGTTTTTCGTATATATAATATTGTTAACCCTAAAGGGGGGGTGGTAGCAATAGCGCGAGCTGGCACTGGTTTAGTACGTCACCTTGGTTCGTGACTTGGTTATGGTTTTGTTTGTCACTGGTTACGTGACCGTCACTGGTTACGTGATCGTCACTGGTTGCGTGACTTTGGTTTACAATGGTTATAAGTATCACAGGACACTGGTGGCATGACAAAACAGGAATATTGGTAAATAATCAATTCAGATAAACCATTTAACATTTAATGGTCAAAGTTATAATAAAAATATAACTAACAATTCATTCTTAAAGCCCTCAAAGTTATATGTAAATAAATATCCAAGTCCCCCCTTTTAGTAACAATTGCCGACCGTGTGAATTATGTTAGATTTACTACGGCTGTAGTAAATATTACGTCACTCCATCTCCATAAATGGTAAGAGCCTGAGGTTCCTTAAGGTTATCACAGGTGGTTTAATGGTTTGACAGCTATATCCCCTCCGGTAGTGGTAGTCTCAGAGGCACAGAAACGATGTTATCTCGCTGAGGGTTAGTCCAAGTCTGACGTCATTTCGACGCTCCGTGGTATTTATATAAACAGGAAGTACCACCGACCACCGTGGGACAGCCAGGGCCTCTCCGTGGTACATTTCTGGTCTTCTGGTTGGTTGGTCGTAGGTTACATCGTGACCCGGAAGTACTAATCGTAAACATGGTCGGCAAAGTGAAAGTACAAAACGTACTTGGAAAACATGGGAATAAAAGGGGAATATGGGCTTACAACAACCTTACACAAAGGGGAAATCAACCCAGTTACAATGAATACCCTTAGCCTGAACTGGTCAACAAATAAGAGGGATGAGCAAGGTGTACGTTTATCAAAATAAAGCACAACCGGCGGCCTGGGGCTGACCGTCGTTTGCATGGGCAAAACAATGGAACGAACTCTGAATTTAACCTTACAAAACGTTTCCCAAGAAATACACACACATAGTAATAATAACAACAATAACAAATACTTCATATAATGTCCATATCGCGAGTGACTGGCAGTAAAGCGCAAACACATAGAAAATAACAAAGAGTGTTTACTGACAGTCAGAAATAAACATCATTACAAACCTACAGCTTACACCCTAGCCGTGACAATATCATAGGCGGATCCAGGGGGGGCCCTGGGGGGCCTGGGCCCCCCCTTTTGGCGGAAAAATTTGGTTGAATATATAGGAAATCATTGAAGCGTGACCAAAGCGGGCCCCCTCTTAGGCCAGTCAGTGGGCCCCCTCTTTTCAGAATCTCTGGATCCGCCTCTGTAATATGCCTTTAGCAGTTGCAAAATTCATCATGCTATAGCTTTAAAAATATCCATTTAAATGGATCTTGAGGTACATGTTAAAAAAGTACAAGATATATTTTACCAATTTATTGTCAAGTTTGCAATGTTAAATAAGTAAGAAGTTCTTCAAAATAAGCGCAAAGTAATGTCAGATACTAAATTCACGTCCCAGCGTAGTCTAGATTAAATCAACCAGACAAAACCATATATATATACATATCCTGATGCAACAATAAAGTTTCCATAAAACATTGTATCATTTTATTGTTCGTTACGTCATATTGAATTAACCAAAATTTACACTACCATGGTTCTATGTTATTAAGTTGTATGTAATGACAGTTTACTGACTTTCTCTTTTCTTTACTTTTGTATTGAGTACAGAGAATCGTAGAAGGATAGGTATATACTGTATCAGAATAACATCATTGGTATCCGAGGTAAATCAAAGTGAAACGATTCTGAATCATATATAAACGAATTAATTAAAGAATTGAATGTTTGTATTTTGATGTTTCATTGGCGTGTTAAACCGTTTACAGTAGCACATTTTGAATGAAGCGCACTAGCGCTTCATGTTAAAAATGTGTGACCGGTCAACGGTTTAAAAACTATTTTAAATTCATAATTTTGGTTCATTTAATGTATTAAAATTCGAAAAAAGTACATGGATCTTGAGTAAAACATACAAACTATCATTTGAAGCTTTGTTTATTACAACCTATTAAAAATATAAATGTAGCGCTCCTTCAATTAGGTCGGAAGAGATCGTTTAGCCTAAAAATTCCGTCATGCGTAACTTCGTTATATTCGTTTGTTTCCGACATCCGGTTTTCAAAGTTGTTAAGGTTTTATGTAAATCAGATATGCACTTACACAATGATATTTTAGCCTAACAAGAAAACAAAAAGAAATGAATGCCAAATTTAGTGTATTTATTTGAAAGAATTTGAAAGAATTATTTTCCGGCAAACTCCGTGAACAATCGGACATAGCGGATAAATTTTTGAAACGTCATTAAAACATTTAACATTTTAGTACGTGTTTTTTTATATAATAAGTACGATGCCGTTTTCATAATGTTAGCTTGAGTACAAATTCATTTCATAACTTCACTTGAATTATGCTAATAGTAATTGTAGCTTGCAGTTTAAAAAGGTTTATATTGCCGCGAAGTGTTATTTTACGCCGTTTTACTACCGTTTAGCAAAAAGCCCGCGAAACCGGACGCCATTGTTTGTTTTTAAGGTAAATGAAAGAATAAATCTTACATTTTCAATGAATTCACCTTTTAAATACAAAAACCACAGCATAAGAATCATTTCCTTTACTCAGGGAGTAAATTAATTTGATATGGTACAAAAGAAAGCGTTTTATAATATCCGAGATTGGCTAGGATTTTTTTCTGATATGCCCAGTCTATTTGAAGTTTAAAACGCACAATTATTCAGTTTGGCCGTTTATTCATTGTGTTGATGATGCATACTGATTGATGTATTCGCTGAAGTCGCCAGCTTCACCACCTTATTCATAAAGGATCATTATAAATTGTTGTAGACAGGCAGGCCGGATTGAGGGACGGCAGGCGATGATCGTTAGTCCAGACACCTAGGCCCTAGGGGGGTCCGACTAAAATGGACACCACAGTAATCCACGAAAGGAATGCCCAGATCCTTTCTTTACCTCATTCAATGAGGGTGCTCCTGATATAGGAGGGATTTCACAGTCATACATTACATTAAATTAATTTAAACATATTTATTTATCCTGGATTGGGAAACAAGCTTAATGCTTCTATAAATCCCTCTCCAGCTAGCAGTTTGCGAGTGTGGCCTTTGTAGACGGCCCCCATTGAGCCTACTCTTATCGAACTCTACAAAGGGGTCTTTAACGTGCACAGGGTATTGCTCTCCCCATACACGGGACAACCTTTTATCGTCCCTTCCGAAGGACTAGTTTTAAAAATAAAATATTTATAATGTACCATATGTTCAAATGTAATCTTTACTTTACTTTGTACAATAGCTTTAAAGAATCAAAAACAAATTTCCATTAATAACAAGTCAACTGATTGTTAGGACATCTTAACTGGACAATGTTATGTCATTTTTGTAAAGATTTATACTTTATTGATTTACAACTCCTGCAATACAAAACAATAATATGTCATTTTTGAAAAGATTTAAACATTCTTGATTTATAACCTCTGCAATATAAAACCATGTTATGTCATTTTTGTAAAGATTTATACATTCTTGATTCACAACTCCTACAATACAAAACAATGTTATGTCATTTTTGTAAAGATTTAAACATTTTTGATTCATAACTACTGCAATACAAAAGAATGATATGTCATTTTTGTAAAGATTTATACGTTCTTGATTCACAACTCCTGCAATACAAAGCAATGTTATGTCATTTTTGTAAAATTTAATATACATTCTTGATTCACTACTCCTGCAATACAAAAACATGTAATGTAATTTTTGTAAAGATTTATACATTTTTGATTTACAACTCCTGCTATACGAAACCATGTTATGTTATTTTTGTAAAGATTTATACAATCTTGATTTACAACTCCTGCAATACAAAACCATGTTATGTCATTTTAAACTGTCAGGGTTCTATAATGTTATTCTGAGACTGTTTGTACTGACAGTTTACTGACTTTCTTCTTTCTTTATTTTGTAGTTGGAAGTAAGTACAGAGAATCTTAGAATGATAAGTATACAATGTATCATTATAACATTATTGTTATCTGAGGTCACAAAACAGAAACACAAATATACATGTATAATCAAAGTGAAAACGTTTCTAAATCATTTAGACCAGTTTATACTTATAGAAGTATATCTCATAAGCAAAATTTTGAATATCTGTTGCAAAAAATTATCTTTTATATCGCTGTCAAAGTATAATTTTAATGCGATTCTGGTGGTAGACTATACAAATGTTTTTTTTAAACTTTATTCTAAATTTTGGTTAGTTATAAATGGATCCGAAATTTAAAAGTACTTGGATTTTATTAAAAAATTATGTTTATTGTACAAAAGGAATATACAGTACATGTTCCAAAATAATTTTATTTTATTGTGTACACTTACCTTAGAAGAATCAAATACTGTTCATCATCAACATGTTTTCTGATTGTTAGGACATCTTTACAGAACCATGTTATGTCACTTTTAACAATCATGTATCTATAATGTTATTCTGAGACTGTATGTACTGACAATTTACTGACTTTCTTCTTTCTTTATTTTTGTAGCAAATTGTAAGTACAGAGAATCATAGAATGATAAGTATACAATGTATCAGTGTAACATTATTGTTATCTGAGTTCACAATACAGCAACACAAATATGACATGTATAATCAAAGTGAAAATGTAAACCAATTTATGCTAAAAGAAGTATACCTCATAAGCAAAATTTTGATTATCTGTTACAAAGAATTTTCTTTTATATCGCCGTCAAAGTATGAGTATAATGTAATTCTGTTGGTACACTCTACAAAAGTTTTTTAAAACTTTATTCTACATGTTGGTCCGTTAAATGTATCAGAATTTTAAAAGTACATGGATCCCGAGTATGTAAGAAGTACAAACCGATCATTTGAAACTTATGTTTATTTTACAAAAGGAATATATAGTACATGTTCCAAAGTAATTTTATTTTATTGTGTACACTAACCTTAGAAGAATCTTATACTTTTCATCATACAACAATCGAATCTCCATCATAAACATATCATCTGATTGATTGTTAGTACATCTTTACTGAACCATGTTATGTTACTATTAATTATCATGTATCTATAATGTTATTCTGAGACTGTATGTAATGCCAGTTTACTGACTTAATTTTCTCCTTTCTTTATTTTGTAGCGAAATGTGAGTACAGAGAATCATAGAAGGAAAAGTATACAATGTATCATTATATAATATCTTACATGTGTCTTAGTTATCTGAGAGACACAAGGTCAATCAAAGTTAAACGTTTCTGAATCATACAAACCAATTTATACTAATAGAAGGATATCTCATAGCCATATTTTGATTTGTTGCAAAGAAATATCGTTTTATCATTGTTAAAGTGTAAAGTGTTTATCAATTGTGGTGGCAAATATTCCAAATGTTTTAAAAACAACTATTACAAATTATGGTCCGGTACATGTACAAAAAATTCGAAAAGTACATGGATCTTGAATAAGAAGTACAAAACGATAATTTGTAACTATTTTTTAGATGAAATAGTTACTAGATGTTCCAATGTAGTCTAAATTTTGATGTGTACAGAGGCATAAGAAGAATTATAGTATCATAGTATACAGTTCATGATGCAACAAACACATATCTATCACCAACATTAGGCGCGGATAATTGGAAAGGCATACCGTGCTTACCCCCTCAAAACTGACAAAAAATATGTCTTTTGCACAAAAGTTTGCGCTTCATTTCGCTCGGCGACAAACAACAACAAACATGTTAAAGTCTCCTTTAAAAACTTAGATCCGACCCTGAACATGTTATCTTATTGTTAGGACATTTTTCTTGAACCATGTTTTGTTATTTTAAACAATCATGGTGCTACATGTAAAACGATAAGGTTGTACATTATAACAGGCTACTGACTTTCCTTTTTTTGTAGTTATTATGGTTTGTAAGTACAGAGAATCAAAGGATAAGTATATAATTTATAATGTATAACATGATTGGCATCTGAGGGTAAAATCAAAAATACAAATACATATTAAAAAATCATAATAAAGAGTTCAAATAAATAAAGTATGTTGCACTGTGGCTTGTGTATAAATAAAATAGATAAATAAATGGATGGTGAAGCCACATTTAAAAGGTAAAAACTAAATAAGAAATACAAAGAAATAAAACCTTTAAAACAAATAAAACAAGAATGCCCAAATTTTCGGACATAAAGTCCTTCTTCAGGGGCTAAAAAGTAAAAGGATGTTCACACATCGACTGACGAGGACAGAATGACATAAAATTGACTCGAAGAACATCATGTGGTATTTTGATCCTGAACTTGATGACTAATTTATAAATATTAAGAAAAGGTCTGTCTTTTTACATTCATACCAAAGGGTTGAAAAGTGCCTAAAAAGTTGATTATTCTTTGCTCAAGAAACTGTCTTTGTTTTTCGCCGGTGCATGTTTCAAGGAGAACGGTCACCTGCATATCCTTGACGCCATGGTTTGGCAATGAAAAGTGCTGGCCGACTGGGCAATCGTCGCATTTGAGAACACTTCTCCTGTGTTCAGCAAATCTGTCACCCAGTCGACGACAAGTTTCTCCTACGTAAATTTTAAGGCACTTGGCACAGCGGATGGCGTAAATGACATTTTCGGAGATGCAGGTGTAACCGTTCTTCAACTTGAAGGTGTTGGAGGGGCCAACTATCTCTTCAGTCTCCCAGGTAAAAGGACATGTGACACAGATTGATCGACCACAACCCCTGGTGCCTGAAAAGTCAGAGCGATGACGTCTCTTGGATTTGTCAAATGAGCTGGAGACAAGATGTTGCCTCAAACTCTTACCTTTGCGAAAAGCAGTCAGGGGTGGCGAGTCGAACACTGTCGACATGTGTTCGTCCTTCAAGACGATGGACTTGAAATTGCGCAACAGAATGTTCCGTATAACGATGTTATGAGGGTGGTATGTAAGTACCAAAGGTATACGGTCATTCTTGCGTCTTGACCTAGGCTCCAAAGCCTTGGATCGTGTCACCCGGGAAACTGAGTCGATAGCTTTATCCAAGATGCTGTTAGGATATCCCCTTTTGACAAAGAATGATTTCATAGTGCTGCTTTGAACTTTAAAATCATCCTCATTGCTGCAAATACGTTTAAGTCTCAGAAATTGAGGCCTAGGAATGGCATTTTTGCAGCTCTGGGGATGACAAGATTGGTAGTTCAGGTAGCAGTGTGCATCAGTGGGTTTATAGAACACAGACGTTTCTATTTTGCCGTTAAGAATGCTACATTCCACGTCAAGGAAGGAGAGTTTCTCTTGTGAGATTGTAAAGGTGTACTGAATGGCAGGATGATAGGAAGAGACAAAGCTGATGAACGAGTTCGAATCATCTTCACTATCAGAGGATACACCGAAAACATCATCTTTGTATCGTTTGTATAGGTCAGGAACAGGACCAACGTATTCAGAAAACATTTTCTCTTCCAAATACCCAACAAACAGACAGGCGAAACTAGGACCCATCTTAGTGCCCATGGCAACACCGCCAGACTGAGAATAAAACTCTCCATTAAACTGAAAAGTGTTGAGATTGAGAACAAGTTCTGCTAATCTCAAGATGACATCCGTTTTCACATAGGGATTGGGTCTTCTGTCCAAAAAATGTTTTAAAGCGATCATGGCATCGTTGTTCGGAATACTAGTGTAGAGAGCAGTAACATCAATGGAGAACAATATAAAGTCATTCGGATTTTCAGGTTCAAAGAACTCTAGGATATTAAGAGCATGAGTAGTGTCCTTAACATAGGTGGGCAAGTTCTCCACTATTGGCATGAAAACATTATGGAGAAAACTGGAAATGTTTTCATTCGGACAACTACATGCAGAGACTATGGGTCTACCAGGGTTTCCCAATTTATGGATTTTAGGGAGCATGTAGAATCTCGATATCCTGGGTTGGGAGACAATCAAGTTTCTAGCATTATCTGGAAGATCATTGTTCTCCACGGATGTTTTGATAAATTCTTTGATTTGTTGCTGATTTTTCTTATTATTATTATTTTTTAACTTGCAATAGAATGTTGGATTTGCAAGTTGAAAATCGCCCTCGGAGACATAAGACTTGGCATCCCAAGCGACCACTGCACCCCCTTTGTCAGCAGGTTTTATGACTATGTCTGTGCGGGTCTTTAAATTTTGGAGAGCAGTTTGTTCGTTACTAGTCAGATTATGTCTTTTGAGGGGTTTGGTTTTTAAATTATCAATTTGGTTAAGACAAGATTTGATATATTTCTCCAAAACAGGAAACCAGGATGTTTTGGGAGTGAAATTTGATTTTTTTTTGCCATAATCGCGAAACAAAGAGGCGGCTTCATTATCCTCCTCGTCAAATTGGTTATTTTCCTTCTCGTGGAAAAAAGCTTTTAAGAGGAGGCGTCTGAAGAAGTTTTGGATGTCCGTATGGTTTTGAAAAGAGTCTGCTAAGGAAGTTGTTGGAACAAAATTTAGACCTTTGGACAGAAGACTCAACTCTGCTTGAGAAAGCTTGACTGAATCTGGTACACAATGGACAGTGACTTCAAAATTCTCGGTCTCGGTATCGTTGGTGTCGACAGGAGTGTCCAAGTTGTGATCACATTGTGGAGCCAGAGATTGCAGTTTCGTTTCTTTTTCAAGATATAGAAAATCGTAGACTGATTTGTTGAGGAGGCGAATCTCTTCTACAATAGAGTTGGCCACAATCTTATGACAGTCTAGGTGCAACTTGTTTTTCAGAACAAGCTTTCTCAAGGTAAGAGATTTCAATTTTTCAGATATAATAAATAATAAAGAGTTCCTTGATCATGTTTGTAAGATAATAAGGATAGGGTTGTTATTTCTACTTCTTACAAACATGTTTAAGATTCTCTGAGACAGTTGCCAGTAATCCATAATGGTTTTGGGAAAACTATTTTACATGGTTTTGATGGTACTGTAAGGAAGATAACTTTTAACGTACTGTTCAAATTTTTTCTTGTCCTTCAGTCTTACACAGTGCAACAATTTGTCATGATGACACCTACACATTTAATAAAGTTATTAAAAGTCAGGCAATATATACAGTGTTGCTCACAAGAAAAACATTAGATATACATGGTAATAAGCATAAGTTATTTAAACCAAACTGTACATCTGAGAAATAACCTTCTGATAATATTGCAGATTTTAAAATTGAAACAGATAGGTGTAGGTTGTATCGCGTACTCTTATTCAATATTTATTTTTTTCCTTTCTTATTAATTTTCAATTTATCTTGTTTGTTTGTTGATTTGCTTTTTCTTCTTGGAGGTTAAAATTGATTATCCCAGTAGTTATTTAGTTATTACCCCTTCTTACATATACTCTAAAGCTACAAACCACTGGCTGGCATACCCTTTATTAATCTTTAGAGAATGCTAATTACCTACTTTATTGCCCTGGTATGTATTGTACTTTTCATTACCTCTGTTTTTAATTTCAGCTGCTGTAAATGTAGGGAGTAAGTATAGAGATAAGGAGGTTAAAGCTGTTCTCTTTGCATCAATAAAAAATCAATATTTGCTAAGGAAACCTCAACTCGACCATTCGAAATACAAGAAGTAGATTCATGACTCACCTGGAAAGGAAAGCACGAAACAATTCATCATGCTTTAATCCTTAAAAAGTATAAGTCGGCTCGAAAACAGGAAGTAGGTGCGCGACTGATCTTGAAAGGAGAGGCACGTTACAACTCAGCATGCAAAAGCTGTGTACTAAATTTGAAATCAATTCCTTCAGTAGAAGCCCAGAAATCTGTTCAGAAAATTTGTAACGGACGGACATGGTGATTGCAATATAGTCCCCTCTCTTACAAGAAGATTATAAAAAACTGCTCCGGTTCGGTAGTATAGAATGCGGGGCTATTCAACCGGGTCCGGTCGATTTGAATATGTTATAAGTTTTGTAATGAAAAATAAAGTACCGGTGTCATATATATTGAAATAAAAAATACCACAAATTTCTAGGGCGTAAATTTTGGTAGCCCGACGCGGTTTGTCTATAATCAAGACTCATTTAAAGAAACGCTTACCGAAACGATAGAAAATTTAAAAAAAAACCATATCTATATTAAACGCATACAAAAATAAGAACTGGAACCAAAATAATGACTAAGGTCAATCTATGTCCGAGGAATGAAGGACCTTGTCACATTAAGAGTTTAAACAAATTTTAAATCTAAACGGACATTTTTTATGTTGTCCAACGCAATAATGCTGATGCCGTATTGGGCTAACCCTTGCAATTTAAACTTTATCAACAGCGCTAACCATCTGGGATACAAATGACAACAACAATCAAAAAATTTTTGCCACGCCTGACGCGCGTTTGTCTATTCAAGACTCATCAGAGGCGCTCTACCAAAAATACTGAAAATGCCAAAAAACTTTATGATTATGAAGAGCATAGAACAGTAAAACCAAAAATACCAAACTTGGGAACCAAATTATTACTTAGATGATCAACCTATGTCTGTGGTAGGAAGAACCTTAGGGTTTAAACGTATTAGAAATAAAAAAAAAATACAACAAATTTTCAAACATTAAACTTCCCTAGGCCTGAAACGACTTTCGTTTTATCAAGACTCAACAACAAGAAAAGGAAACAAGGAAAACAAAACATAAAAAAGACAAGAACAAACAAAAGTCACTTATTCAGTTTCATGTATGTCCTAAGATCATGCTTTATATATGACTTGGATGATATTCACAGTATAAAACTTTCACAAAAAGAGACTTCAAATTTTCAAATATTGGAAAGCCGCATTCCTATCTCTCGAAGTTATGGTGTATATTTTTCACTCAAATGAGGCCTTGAAACAATATTATTTTTTAATTTTTTTAACTGACAAAAGACACGGCTATTTGATCAAGATCATTAGAAAATAGTCTCTTACGGTCTCATTTTTATATTAATGCAAAACTTCATTAATTTGTGCAAACTTATATCATATTTATTTTTATCTGCCTTGTCTACTTACTTTACAGTTTGTCAATGAGGTTTGTCAAGGAAGTCAATTAGGAGAATTATCACAAGAAAAGTAATGGATTTCAACTACAGGAACATTCAAATTGATTTTAATTGTGATTTTGTTTGATGGAATGAGAAGAAATGATATGGTGATTCAAACCAAACGAATGATAAATCTGATGAACATGTAAAGCTGATTTATTTGATCAAGATCATTAATGGTGTGTTAATTTGATATGATTGGCTTACTTCTTTTACAGCACAGCCTTTTTCTAAATTTACTTATATGTTCATAATTGTGTTGTATAGCTTATTAAAAAATTTATTATATAATAATTTTCATATTCTTTATTTATTGTTGCTCTTCACTGTCATATTTTTTCATAAACACACTTGAAAGATCCCATACATACGACAGGAATAGACAAATCTGACAACAACTTGTTACTACTTCCTAAATGAAAACAGTTTTTAAAACAAAACATAGTATTCCTCTTTTCAAAATTCTAAATGAATACTGGTAAAGCAATGGATGTTCTATCAAAATACAAAAGAATGAAGCAAAGGTGTACCAAATCGGTAATCAAATATCATTATACTGACATGACAAAGACAAAATCGGTAAGCACAAATAGCAACACATATCAAAACCACACAACAACAAAAAAGCCAGATAATTAGGAAAAGATTTCAAAATTTTCATACATCATCAAATATGTCAGATAAAATCAGTGACTGATTTTTCTTTTTTTTTTACTTCCTCTGAAAGCTAACTTCAATAATAAGGATTTTGAATGATTGTTGAAACAAATGTATAGACAGTGTCAGTGTTTGACTTCCTTGTTGTTCTAATATTTAGTAGAAAATAATAGAAAACAAAGTTTCTTTGAAGATTGTTTTCAATTGGTTTCAATAAATCAGTCTAGTTACAAACAATAATATTTTCTTGAGATTAAGGATCAAACGCTTAATTAATATTACTTATATTATTCATATTTATTACTACCTATTATAAAGAAAAAGGCAGCGATACCCCAATTAGGTCGTTTGTTTCCGTCGTTTCTATATTTACAAAAGCTCTTTGCAATGTACATACTTTCACTTTTCACTCGGGGGCTATATTCGGATTCTCAATCTTCGGATTTCCATCAAGACAATATGGCCGCGACCAGTAGATTATGTGTTCCGCTTCGGATTATATTTTAGTCAGTGTAGCATATCTTGCGTAGCTTTAGCGTAATGGATATTTGATTTTGGATTGCGAAAATTTACTTAATTGAATAAAGTTTAAGGGACAAAAATACTATTCGGACATCAAAAATAAGTTAAATCTTGCAAAAAAGTTGTACACAGCATCTTCGTTTTTCATGCTTTTATGTGGCGATGTTTTAAAGCGATTCAACTAGATCATGTAGCGTACATGGCGTAGTCACTTTATCAGGTTGTGCATGTTTAAGCGTACTTTCTTATAAAGTTTTGGCTGCAAAATATTAATTCATTGAATAAAGTTTATTATCACAGACAGAAATAGTGCTTATGCAAAATAGGTCAATCAGACACACACAATTCAAGCATTTTATTGATTTTTAGAAAATGACAAAATAGCCACATTGGGTCATTCGTCTGTCTTGATCTAGGTAATTTTAATAAGGATAATTAATTTTATCTATTTCTCACAAAGCTATTGCGGGATCCGGAAAAATAAACTTATTTGTCACAAGTTTGGTTGTTCGAAAATGTTATCAAGCATAATTTTGTCGATTCACCACACAGAGACCAATGTCACCACAACTACAAACGTGTCAGAAAATAATTTTAACTGTGCAACCACAGGGGCTTGGATTATAGAGTAGGGGGGGGGGCGACTTAAATGACCAGAATCCAAGCCCCTGTGTGCGGAACATGGATTGCAACGTTCGTGTATAAGTTTGCTTTAGTCTATATCATAAAGGAAGGGACAATCTTTGAATAGGTGACAATCAAAAATATTTGAGCAGTGGCGGATCGGGGGGGGGGGTCCGAGATTTGAATTTTCCTCCTTTCCGACAAAAATTTCGCAAGTAACGTCTAGAACCACCCCCTTTTCGTCCTTCGTCCACAGCGGAATTTATATGGACCAACCCCTTTCAAAAATTTCTGGATCTGGCCCCGTTTGAGTTATAATATAATTTATTGCTATTACACGTAAAAAATTTAAAGGCATACATGTACATTGCAAATTTTCATGAAGAGATCTACAATTGGGTTTAAACTTATTTCATATAATATTATATACTTCAAAATCATAGGCTGATCTGACAAATGATAACCATTAAAGTAGACGATAATTAGATGTGGAATAATTGTACGCCACACAGCCAACATAAAGAAACGTGAATTTTAAAAATCACAATGGAAAACAGCCAACAGTCTTCAGCATGACCATAAGTCCAAGACTAAAAATACAAAAGAGGATGAGTCCAGTTTCCTTTTTGGTCACACTTAGAAAAAAGTCAAAATAACAATGTACAATTTTTTTTACATCTCCGCATGCTTGGAATGCAACTAAATGTTGAAAATAATAATATTATAAAACGAAAATTATAAAAATTTCTAGGCGCAAAATATATTTTTGATTTTCTTCTTCGGTATTCCCAGAATCTCAGAATAATTTGAAGATTGAAACCTTTTTAAACTTTAACATTAAGCTGATTTAAAAGTATATATGAACAACAGACTGTGACATCTTTGATCCAATGGAGACTTTTGTACAGCTCGATGAGCTGAAGGTTTAAGCAAGCAACAGCTTTTCCCTATCTGCAATAGTTTCCTATTTTCTCCACTAACATAACCAAACTTTGATGCAGTTATTTTAAACTAAATAGGAAATAGTACAATGCTTATACTGGATCTAAAAACAAATAATGTTTAGGATAAACACTTACATGACTTAGATTCATCGACATGGCTTAATTTTAGATCGATTTTATAGTATGTGTACAGCAAAGGCTACATATAAAATTCAACAATAAACCTTAGCAGGACCTAGAAATAATAAATTCTTTTTTATGTTACTAAAGCAGACCTTTGCTTTTTGTGTCCATAGCGGCTTGCTAGGCAATATGCATTAGAGTCCACACTTGTATAAAAAAAAGATAAAAGTTGGTTTCACAAAGTTGATCCTATGAAGTCTTCGTAAAAGTTCATCACTAGATATAAACATTGTAGTATCAAAATCCGAGTATAATCAACTGGTATCCATTTCATTCCTCTTATTAAATTCTGCTACACTGTTCTACAAATAAACAATAATAACAAGTTAAATGAGAAAAGACAAATTATCAAAACTTTATTCATTAAACTGTTTATTTATTTGTTGCAAGCAGGAATCAGGACAAATCTATATACTTTGAGGTAAAAAATTGTCAAAGTTTTCTACTTTAATTTTCTTCTCCTTCCATGTATAAAGGTAACCTAATACTTGAGCGTTATGTTTATTGTCGTAATGTAAACAATTCAAACATGATGATTAAACTGAAGGGCTCATGAGCTCCATTATGTTATTGTCATGATGTAGGTCACAGTGTTCTTGAATTTAATTTTCTTCTTCTTCTGTGTTTGAAAGTAACCTAATGCTTGAGCGTTATATTTATTGTCGTAATGTAATGATCAAACTGAAGGGCTCATGAGCTCCATAATTTTATTGTGATGATGTAGGAATCAATCAAAACATCAAACTAAGATGCTGACAAGCTCCACTCTGAAATAGCTGGTGGTGATTCATTGTAATGTGATAAATAAGATTAACAAATTATAAAACATTTAATTTAATAATATACATTTATATTGGAAAAAAAGTTTCTTTAATTAAAATGAATATCAATTTACAGGAATTTAGAATGACATATTATTCCAAATAGCTTTGACATTTTTCATGAACGTCTTTTAATGATATGTACATAACTTTTTTGGCAATCTTAAAAAAGTTTATGTTTATACAAAATTTTAAAAGTTTTTATTTAGAGAATATACCTCAGATGATAGCTGTAGAATTAATGGTTGATTTCACAAGAATTTGGAAGTTATAGAAGTTTTATAAGGAGTTTATAACCACAAGTTTAGATGATACACACCATGTGATGGTAGGTGTTACATTAATTGTAACAAGAAATATAGAGTAGATCATCTCAGTAATGTGCATATAGTTAGGAGACATAATTCATGTTGTTACTTTTAAGAACAAGTTTGCTTTTTATTTTATTTTTTTTTGGTAATAAAATACATGTATGTGTTGACCAGAAAAGATGTAAAGTTACGGGTCAGTCAAACCTAACTTTGAACATGATAAATACAAGATTTTACCTCAAATGTTTTCAATACATGCTCACAATTGATGGTTTCCCTGAAAATATAGAATTTAAAGAATTAGCCATTTTTTTTATTTTTTAACAAGTATATTTCAAAATACACACAATATTCAACCTCCTCAGGAAGAAAATTTTGCCAAATTGTGTGGTAACATTTATACTGCCAAATTCAGAAAGGACCTGTTGACACACACTTTTCAGATTTTTAAAAAAAATATTCGACAGATTTACATAAAATTGTAACATGCACATCATGACATGCTGCATATATCAAATGTTCAATTTTTAAAAACTGTTCTGTCAATAGTTTTTGAGACTGTAAAAACTAAAGGCCCTCTTGGACCATTAAACACAAACAATTCTACAGAAATACATAAACCAAGTTCATTTGACTATTGTGGTTTATGTTTTTGTCTTGTAAAAAAAAAACCTGTGAATTCTTGTTTTTCTGAAAGAAGCAAATAAAATATATACCAATGTGGCAATCAAATAAATGAATTATTTCTGAAAAGGGAAGCACAAAATATAGTAGATATAAAAACAACACAACATAAAAACAAACACATACATGTTTTACAACTTTACAACAATGTGAACTAAAGTTGAAATGAAAGTGAAATCATGTGTGCTCTCTTATTCAATCTCTCATTAGGACTGGAGTTGATTTTTTATTTTTACTTTTCAGTTGTAATTTGTGTTGTCTTTTTCTATGTGCTGTCTCTTTTGTGTTTCTGGTTTACTAGTTGTCTTTTTCTGCCAGACTTTGGACATTTGAATGCCTTATTGGTACCTGTCGGCTTCCTCCAGAAAGGTAACCAGTTCACAAGGATTCTGATGGCATAAGATTTTCAATTTCCAACCACAAATAAATAAAACCCTATAACAAGCACAACATGATACAACTTATTGTTTAACATGCATGTGGGATGCCAAATACTAATAGTCAATAAAGTATGGTTAAAGCCAAAGTTTCTTTTGAAATGCTTGTACTAAGTCAGGACCTTCGTTTCTACGGTATGTCTTTTCTCTCAGACATTTGAGATTGATCCTTCAAATTCAGTTATTTTTTTAATACATTTTTCCCCTTTAAAGGCTCCTCTCATTTTTTCAAATATAACAGGAATACAATAGGAAGCTTCCTTTAGAGGTAAGCAAACAAAAATGGTTAGTTACAACATGAAATTTATAGTACTATAAAATGAAGCTGCATGCAAAGTATCAGGAGCCTGCTGCATGTACATAATGTAGTTGATCAGAAAAGTGTAACAGAAATTGTATTTAGTTACGTCCTTTCATGATTAATATGTAAAATCTTAAGTATTCGTCAAACAGGAAGAAGTTAGTTTTCCGCCATAAAATCACTTTAAACCAAAAATGTGGAGTACTTTTGCTTTACGCAATATGGTAGTATAGGACTAAGCTGCATGTAAAGAGCCTGTAGCTGCCCAGAAAAATGTGACATTCTTTTTTTGTCACTTCGTAAGACGCAGGACATAGGACGCATGATGATGGATAATGCAGAAGTGATCCCTATATGTCGCTTTTGTAACATGTTGAAAGCATCATAAAAATGGGGAGCCTAAAATGAGTCCTGTCATTCATTTTATTGAAGGGAGCGTCACTGTAAAATTTCTTATGCAATATGTGACTTTTTTCTTTAAGAATACCTATAAAGATCCTAAGGATTTAAAGGATCTTACCACTAACTTAAGCACAATAGAGTTTACAGGGCTCCACAATTATTCATAACGTATTAGAATAAACCATTTGATAATTTGCAATAGTGTTACAAAGGTGTTACATTGATGCCAAACAGGATCTTTGGATTTACCAATATCTCCATCTTAATAACAACAGCATAATGGAATTCCGCTAACTATCAACAGTTTAATGTTATTTACAGGTTAACAAAAATTTACACATGCTGAAATTCAGTGACCAAAAGAGTGGATGTTCTACAAAATTTTCAACAAAAAACTAATGCACTTTCAATGATCTTTGTACTGACTCAATATCAATTTGCAGATGTTTAATTGGACCAATCTTTTAGATGAGATCGAGTTTCGTGTTATTTTTTTTGAAATATTGAATTGCTGAAAGGTTTTTTAAACAAACGAATTAAAAGAAATCCATGTAAGTTTCACTCCTCTTGATATGATATTACATGCAATATACGATTGGAAAGCTTTGTAGCGTATGTTGCAACTATAAAATTGCAATTATGAACCAGTTTGTTGTGTATCTGAAATAAGAACCGTCCACAACATATTGTTTGCTCTGACAGGCGGCAACAACCAATAGATATTCGGATACTTTATTATGAAAATGTAAAACAGTTAAGCAAAAACAATACACTGAGTCATCATTTGCTCGACGACAAATTCGGAATTTTAAGTCTTTGACATTTGTTATTTGGACACATTCTTGTCTATTATAAAGAAAAAGAAGACCACAAAACACAAGTTGTGGAAACGCAACATTTCCACGGCCGTCATTCGGTATCGTGAGTTTTTGACTCGTGAAGGAATCGACAACGGCGGCAAAGTATAGAAAGCTGCTCGTGGAGGGAGGAGGCGACGGTTCGTGGTGGAGGAATTCGGACATTTCAAATAGAAGGTCAGTCTTTTATTCTAATTTTCTTATATTTATATACAAAATATTCAAAGACAAATATGTCTCACAAAATTAATGAACATTATGAACAAAAGCCAACAAAAAAATAAAAATAAAAATGCATTACTTTGTTCAAACTCATTCAAGGCGAATATTTCGTCATCATTTTTTCTGTAAAAAAACATGTTATTCTACGAATTGCGGGTTGCCTTTTGCATAAAACGTTACAAATTTGGTATGTGCGTGTGCAGCATCTTTTGTTTTTACATATTACACACCATTATAATGATTTAAAGAAAAAATGTATTAATAAGCTAAGAAAAATATGCTCGGTACCGAAAAATCGACTCGTGATGAATGGTGTACCGTATTTTATTGCTCGTGAATTATGTTCGTGATGGAGGAATTTATCAATTATCAAAACTTTGTACCGGCACTAGAATCAATCATAACCTAAATGATATTGCATATAATACTAATGTATTTTTTTAACAAATTCGCGTGGGTATTTATTGTCATATTTTTATAACTGTAGATCATGAAAAGAAGAAAGAGCAATAATTATGACAACAGAAAGAGACATTGGGCAATGAAGAGAAGAAAGGTACAAACAACAACACCAGGAGAAAATGGGACGACGACCACAACACCAGTCGAAGACGAGACAGTAACACCAGTTGAAGATGAAACAGCCACGCAAGTCGAAGATGAAACAGTAACACCAGTAGAAGATGAAACATCTACACTAGTCGAAGATGAGACAATAACACTATTTTATGATGGACCAATGCTGCCAAAGAATACTTAATTGAATTTTTACAAGAATGTTCAACTCTACCCAATAATTGTTTTAACATTTTCATTCCCATTAATTGTTTTAAAACATGTATAAATAACCATAGAGATTCACAATAAAAAATCGATGTGATGTACCATTTAACTCACCTTTCTGATATGGGTATGTTGTGTTGATAAGTTTTTCATTAGCAAAACTCGCGTCGGGCCCAATCATGTACTATTAACTTAAACTGATCCAATATGAAATTGTGATGCGCGATTAGACAGTATTTAAAGGTCTAGTCAATCATTTCCGCAAAGTAGATCCTTTGCCTTGACATTTCACTGAATATAATGTAATGATAACTACAATAGTAAGCATTTTTACAAACAGTGATATGTAAATGAATGTTTCGCTGCACATATTGAAGAAAATGTTTATTTATGAATTTTATTTTAATTTTTTCAACATATTTATATATTTGTCTATAATCTTTCTCCAAGTTTTGGTCCGTATTGTATCTAAATTATTAGAGATTGACCGCTTATGATCTGTAGATTACCGATATAACCGTATCTATATATTTTTTTAAATTTGGATTTACTTTTTGTGCCTACTTAATGACCGATTTATTGTTTGATCTAACTATTTTGATGCCATTTTTACTGGTCACGCTTGCTACTTCACGAGCGATAAATCGTCGCCGCATTCTTCACGAGCAATAACAGCATCTTTTTTGGAAAAAACGAAATTTTATTACATTTTAATAACTTTTCGTTTCAAATTAGCTGTCAAGATGTGGCAAAAATTGTTTTGGATATAATGATATGCTTAAAACGTCATTTTTGTGCAATTTAATACATATTTGTATAAAAAATGTCCTTTTTATAACCCCCAAAAATATAGGGTGCAGTAACGCCTTTAATTAATTCTCGAAATTGATAAAGCTTTTTCGTGTCCTTTTTTCCCATTCTACAGAGTAAAAACAATCATTTTGTGAGACAGTTTTATTAAGGTCTTTCACGACTACGGTCGTAAAGACCTTCTAGCAATTCTTCTGATTATTATTATTATTCTTCTTCCGCCAAAAAAATTTTTTTTTTGTTTCGCGACATATCATTTCAATACTTAAGGTAGTATACCGGTCATGAAAAACCAATTTAAAAATGAGTCCGCTTAGCGAAACTTTTTATAGTTACGGAGTTATCTCCCCTAACACCGTAAAGTTTCTAACCGCATCTCCTCCTAAACTACAATAAAAACACAAAAACTAAAGCATGCAATGTGACAAGGAATTAATAAAGATGTGAATAGGACAATTTCATAAATTTCAGACTACTTCCTGATGAGAAAATTAAGAGTCGAAAAGTGTCGCGACATAATTAATTGCACAAAATGCAATTTTAAGGATAACTACATATTTTGAACCCTTTTTTACATAATTTTCCATATTTGAGTCAGGCTTTTTATGTGCTAAACAGTTGTCCAATGTCTATTCTACATATTTAAATAAAAAAATGACCAAAAATTGCTAAAATATTTGACACGAATGGAATTTTAAGAAATTGACACCGGTCGCAGGTATGGAGTAACCGTATGACCTTGACTGACTTTTCAAGGTCAAATCAACTTAATGACACTATTCCAACACATTTTGACCATTTAAGGGTTTCAGATATAAAAAATATAAAAAATGAAATTTATCCCCCCTTTTTTCCAAAAATATGAAATTTGACATTTTTGCACTAAAAGTGGTCAAAACATGTTAAATATACTACTTTTAATCATATTTAGTCAAAATCAGATGAAAAAATGTCGACCGGTCCTTATTAAGGTCTTTCACGACTACGGTCGTAAAGACCTTCTAGCAATTCTTCTGATTATTATTATTATTCTTCTTCCGCCAAAAAAATTTTTTTTTTGTTTCGCGACATATCATTTCAATACTTAAGGTAGTATACCGGTCATGAAAAACCAATTTAAAAATGAGTCCGCTTAGCGAAACTTTTTATAGTTACGGAGTTATCTCCCCTAACACCGTAAAGTTTCTAACCGCATCTCCTCCTAAACTACAATAAAAACACAAAAACTAAAGCATGCAATGTGACAAGGAATTAATAAAGATGTGAATAGGACAATTTCATAAATTTCAGACTACTTCCTGATGAGAAAATTAAGAGTCGAAAAGTGTCGCGACATAATTAATTGCACAAAATGCAATTTTAAGGATAACTACATATTTTGAACCCTTTTTTACATAATTTTCCATATTTGAGTCAGGCTTTTTATGTGCTAAACAGTTGTCCAATGTCTATTCTACATATTTAAATAAAAAAATGACCAAAAATTGCTAAAATATTTGACATGAATGGAATTTTAAGAAATTGACACCGGTCGCAGGTATGGAGTAACCGTATGACCTTGACTGACTTTTCAAGGTCAAATCAACTTAATGACACTATTCCAACACATTTTGACCATTTAAGGGTTTCAGATATAAAAAATATAAAAAATGAAATTTATCCCCCCTTTTTTCCAAAAATATGAAATTTGACATTTTTGCACTAAAAGTGGTCAAAACATGTTAAATATACTACTTTTAATCATATTTAGTCAAAATCAGATGAAAAAATGTCGACCGGTCCTTATTAAGGTCTTTCACGACTACGGTCGTAAAGACCTTCTAGCAATTCTTCTGATTATTATTATTATTCTTCTTCCGCCAAAAAAATTTTTTTTTTGTTTCGCGACATATCATTTCAATACTTAAGGTAGTATACCGGTCATGAAAAACCAATTTAAAAATGAGTCCGCTTAGCGAAACTTTTTATAGTTACGGAGTTATCTCCCCTAACACCGTAAAGTTTCTAACCGCATCTCCTCCTAAACTACAATAAAAACACAAAAACTAAAGCATGCAATGTGACAAGGAATTAATAAAGATGTGAATAGGACAATTTCATAAATTTCAGACTACTTCCTGATGAGAAAATTAAGAGTCGAAAAGTGTCGCGACATAATTAATTGCACAAAATGCAATTTTAAGGATAACTACATATTTTGAACCCTTTTTTACATAATTTTCCATATTTGAGTCAGGCTTTTTATGTGCTAAACAGTTGTCCAATGTCTATTCTACATATTTAAATAAAAAAATGACCAAAAATTGCTAAAATATTTGACACGAATGGAATTTTAAGAAATTGACACCGGTCGCAGGTATGGAGTAACCGTATGACCTTGACTGACTTTTCAAGGTCAAATCAACTTAATGACACTATTCCAACACATTTTGACCATTTAAAGGTTTCAGATATAAAAAATATAAAAAATGAAATTTATCCCCCCTTTTTTCCAAAAATATGAAATTTGACATTTTTGCACTAAAAGTGGTCAAAACATGTTAAATATACTACTTTTAATCATATTTAGTCAAAATCAGATGAAAAAATGTCGACCGGTCCTTATTAAGGTCTTTCACGACTACGGTCGTAAAGACCTTCTAGCAATTCTTCTGATTATTAAGGTCTTTCACGACTACGGTCGTAAAGACCTTCTAGCAATTCTTCTGATTATTATTATTATTCTTCTTCCGCCAAAAAAATTTTTTTTTTGTTTCGCGACATATCATTTCAATACTTAAGGTAGTATACCGGTCATGAAAAACCAATTTAAAAATGAGTCCGCTTAGCGAAACTTTTTATAGTTACGGAGTTATCTCCCCTAACACCGTAAAGTTTCTAACCGCATCTCCTCCTAAACTACAATAAAAACACAAAAACTAAAGCATGCAATGTGACAAGGAATTAATAAAGATGTGAATAGGACAATTTCATAAATTTCAGACTACTTCCTGATGAGAAAATTAAGAGTCGAAAAGTGTCGCGACATAATTAATTGCACAAAATGCAATTTTAAGGATAACTACATATTTTGAACCCTTTTTTACATAATTTTCCATATTTGAGTCAGGCTTTTTATGTGCTAAACAGTTGTCCAATGTCTATTCTACATATTTAAATAAAAAAATGACCAAAAATTGCTAAAATATTTGACACGAATGGAATTTTAAGAAATTGACACCGGTCGCAGGTATGGAGTAACCGTATGACCTTGACTGACTTTTCAAGGTCAAATCAACTTAATGACACTATTCCAACACATTTTGACCATTTAAGGGTTTCAGATATAAAAAATATAAAAAATGAAATTTATCCCCCCTTTTTTCCAAAAATATGAAATTTGACATTTTTGCACTAAAAGTGGTCAAAACATGTTAAATATACTACTTTTAATCATATTTAGTCAAAATCAGATGAAAAAATGTCGACCGGTCCTTATTAAGGTCTTTCACGACTACGGTCGTAAAGACCTTCTAGCAATTCTTCTGATTATTATTATTATTCTTCTTCCGCCAAAAAAATTTTTTTTTTGTTTCGCGACATATCATTTCAATACTTAAGGTAGTATACCGGTCATGAAAAACCAATTTAAAAATGAGTCCGCTTAGCGAAACTTTTTATAGTTACGGAGTTATCTCCCCTAACACCGTAAAGTTTCTAACCGCATCTCCTCCTAAACTACAATAAAAACACAAAAACTAAAGCATGCAATGTGACAAGGAATTAATAAAGATGTGAATAGGACAATTTCATAAATTTCAGACTACTTCCTGATGAGAAAATTAAGAGTCGAAAAGTGTCGCGACATAATTAATTGCACAAAATGCAATTTTAAGGATAACTACATATTTTGAACCCTTTTTTACATAATTTTCCATATTTGAGTCAGGCTTTTTATGTGCTAAACAGTTGTCCAATGTCTATTCTACATATTTAAATAAAAAAATGACCAAAAATTGCTAAAATATTTGACACGAATGGAATTTTAAGAAATTGACACCGGTCGCAGGTATGGAGTAACCGTATGACCTTGACTGACTTTTCAAGGTCAAATCAACTTAATGACACTATTCCAACACATTTTGACCATTTAAGGGTTTCAGATATAAAAAATATAAAAAATGAAATTTATCCCCCCTTTTTTCCAAAAATATGAAATTTGACATTTTTGCACTAAAAGTGGTCAAAACATGTTAAATATACTACTTTTAATCATATTTAGTCAAAATCAGATGAAAAAATGTCGACCGGTCCTTATTAAGGTCTTTCACGACTACGGTCGTAAAGACCTTCTAGCAATTCTTCTGATTATTATTATTATTCTTCTTCCGCCAAAAAAATTTTTTTTTTGTTTCGCGACATATCATTTCAATACTTAAGGTAGTATACCGGTCATGAAAAACCAATTTAAAAATGAGTCCGCTTAGCGAAACTTTTTATAGTTACGGAGTTATCTCCCCTAACACCGTAAAGTTTCTAACCGCATCTCCTCCTAAACTACAATAAAAACACAAAAACTAAAGCATGCAATGTGACAAGGAATTAATAAAGATGTGAATAGGACAATTTCATAAATTTCAGACTACTTCCTGATGAGAAAATTAAGAGTCGAAAAGTGTCGCGACATAATTAATTGCACAAAATGCAATTTTAAGGATAACTACATATTTTGAACCCTTTTTTACATAATTTTCCATATTTGAGTCAGGCTTTTTATGTGCTAAACAGTTGTCCAATGTCTATTCTACATATTTAAATAAAAAAATGACCAAAAATTGCTAAAATATTTGACACGAATGGAATTTTAAGAAATTGACACCGGTCGCAGGTATGGAGTAACCGTATGACCTTGACTGACTTTTCAAGGTCAAATCAACTTAATGACACTATTCCAACACATTTTGACCATTTAAGGGTTTCAGATATAAAAAATATAAAAAATGAAATTTATCCCCCCTTTTTTCCAAAAATATGAAATTTGACATTTTTGCACTAAAAGTGGTCAAAACATGTTAAATATACTACTTTTAATCATATTTAGTCAAAATCAGATGAAAAAATGTCGACCGGTCCTTATTAAGGTCTTTCACGACTACGGTCGTAAAGACCTTCTAGCAATTCTTCTGATTATTATTATTATTCTTCTTCCGCCAAAAAAATTTTTTTTTTGTTTCGCGACATATCATTTCAATACTTAAGGTAGTATACCGGTCATGAAAAACCAATTTAAAAATGAGTCCGCTTAGCGAAACTTTTTATAGTTACGGAGTTATCTCCCCTAACACCGTAAAGTTTCTAACCGCATCTCCTCCTAAACTACAATAAAAACACAAAAACTAAAGCATGCAATGTGACAAGGAATTAATAAAGATGTGAATAGGACAATTTCATAAATTTCAGACTACTTCCTGATGAGAAAATTAAGAGTCGAAAAGTGTCGCGACATAATTAATTGCACAAAATGCAATTTTAAGGATAACTACATATTTTGAACCCTTTTTTACATAATTTTCCATATTTGAGTCAGGCTTTTTATGTGCTAAACAGTTGTCCAATGTCTATTCTACATATTTAAATAAAAAAATGACCAAAAATTGCTAAAATATTTGACACGAATGGAATTTTAAGAAATTGACACCGGTCGCAGGTATGGAGTAACCGTATGACCTTGACTGACTTTTCAAGGTCAAATCAACTTAATGACACTATTCCAACACATTTTGACCATTTAAGGGTTTCAGATATAAAAAATATAAAAAATGAAATTTATCCCCCCTTTTTTCCAAAAATATGAAATTTGACATTTTTGCACTAAAAGTGGTCAAAACATGTTAAATATACTACTTTTAATCATATTTAGTCAAAATCAGATGAAAAAATGTCGACCGGTCCTTATTAAGGTCTTTCACGACTACGGTCGTAAAGACCTTCTAGCAATTCTTCTGATTATTATTATTATTCTTCTTCCGCCAAAAAAATTTTTTTTTTGTTTCGCGACATATCATTTCAATACTTAAGGTAGTATACCGGTCATGAAAAACCAATTTAAAAATGAGTCCGCTTAGCGAAACTTTTTATAGTTACGGAGTTATCTCCCCTAACACCGTAAAGTTTCTAACCGCATCTCCTCCTAAACTACAATAAAAACACAAAAACTAAAGCATGCAATGTGACAAGGAATTAATAAAGATGTGAATAGGACAATTTCATAAATTTCAGACTACTTCCTGATGAGAAAATTAAGAGTCGAAAAGTGTCGCGACATAATTAATTGCACAAAATGCAATTTTAAGGATAACTACATATTTTGAACCCTTTTTTACATAATTTTCCATATTTGAGTCAGGCTTTTTATGTGCTAAACAGTTGTCCAATGTCTATTCTACATATTTAAATAAAAAAATGACCAAAAATTGCTAAAATATTTGACACGAATGGAATTTTAAGAAATTGACACCGGTCGCAGGTATGGAGTAACCGTATGACCTTGACTGACTTTTCAAGGTCAAATCAACTTAATGACACTATTCCAACACATTTTGACCATTTAAGGGTTTCAGATATAAAAAATATAAAAAATGAAATTTATCCCCCCTTTTTTCCAAAAATATGAAATTTGACATTTTTGCACTAAAAGTGGTCAAAACATGTTAAATATACTACTTTTAATCATATTTAGTCAAAATCAGATGAAAAAATGTCGACCGGTCCTTATTAAGGTCTTTCACGACTACGGTCGTAAAGACCTTCTAGCAATTCTTCTGATTATTATTATTATTCTTCTTCCGCCAAAAAAATTTTTTTTTTGTTTCGCGACATATCATTTCAATACTTAAGGTAGTATACCGGTCATGAAAAACCAATTTAAAAATGAGTCCGCTTAGCGAAACTTTTTATAGTTACGGAGTTATCTCCCCTAACACCGTAAAGTTTCTAACCGCATCTCCTCCTAAACTACAATAAAAACACAAAAACTAAAGCATGCAATGTGACAAGGAATTAATAAAGATGTGAATAGGACAATTTCATAAATTTCAGACTACTTCCTGATGAGAAAATTAAGAGTCGAAAAGTGTCGCGACATAATTAATTGCACAAAATGCAATTTTAAGGATAACTACATATTTTGAACCCTTTTTTACATAATTTTCCATATTTGAGTCAGGCTTTTTATGTGCTAAACAGTTGTCCAATGTCTATTCTACATATTTAAATAAAAAAATGACCAAAAATTGCTAAAATATTTGACACGAATGGAATTTTAAGAAATTGACACCGGTCGCAGGTATGGAGTAACCGTATGACCTTGACTGACTTTTCAAGGTCAAATCAACTTAATGACACTATTCCAACACATTTTGACCATTTAAGGGTTTCAGATATAAAAAATATAAAAAATGAAATTTATCCCCCCTTTTTTCCAAAAATATGAAATTTGACATTTTTGCACTAAAAGTGGTCAAAACATGTTAAATATACTACTTTTAATCATATTTAGTCAAAATCAGATGAAAAAATGTCGACCGGTCCTTATTAAGGTCTTTCACGACTACGGTCGTAAAGACCTTCTAGCAATTCTTCTGATTATTATTATTATTCTTCTTCCGCCAAAAAATTTTTTTTTTTGTTTCGCGACATATCATTTCAATACTTAAGGTAGTATACCGGTCATGAAAAACCAATTTAAAAATGAGTCCGCTTAGCGAAACTTTTTATAGTTACGGAGTTATCTCCCCTAACACCGTAAAGTTTCTAACCGCATCTCCTCCTAAACTACAATAAAAACACAAAAACTAAAGCATGCAATGTGACAAGGAATTAATAAAGATGTGAATAGGACAATTTCATAAATTTCAGACTACTTCCTGATGAGAAAATTAAGAGTCGAAAAGTGTCGCGACATAATTAATTGCACAAAATGCAATTTTAAGGATAACTACATATTTTGAACCCTTTTTTACATAATTTTCCATATTTGAGTCAGGCTTTTTATGTGCTAAACAGTTGTCCAATGTCTATTCTACATATTTAAATAAAAAAATGACCAAAAATTGCTAAAATATTTGACACGAATGGAATTTTAAGAAATTGACACCGGTCGCAGGTATGGAGTAACCGTATGACCTTGACTGACTTTTCAAGGTCAAATCAACTTAATGACACTATTCCAACACATTTTGACCATTTAAGGGTTTCAGATATAAAAAATATAAAAAATGAAATTTATCCCCCCTTTTTTCCAAAAATATGAAATTTGACATTTTTGCACTAAAAGTGGTCAAAACATGTTAAATATACTACTTTTAATCATATTTAGTCAAAATCAGATGAAAAAATGTCGACCGGTCCTTATTAAGGTCTTTCACGACTACGGTCGTAAAGACCTTCTAGCAATTCTTCTGATTATTATTATTATTCTTCTTCCGCCAAAAAATTTTTTTTTTTGTTTCGCGACATATCATTTCAATACTTAAGGTAGTATACCGGTCATGAAAAACCAATTTAAAAATGAGTCCGCTTAGCGAAACTTTTTATAGTTACGGAGTTATCTCCCCTAACACCGTAAAGTTTCTAACCGCATCTCCTCCTAAACTACAATAAAAACACAAAAACTAAAGCATGCAATGTGACAAGGAATTAATAAAGATGTGAATAGGACAATTTCATAAATTTCAGACTACTTCCTGATGAGAAAATTAAGAGTCGAAAAGTGTCGCGACATAATTAATTGCACAAAATGCAATTTTAAGGATAACTACATATTTTGAACCCTTTTTTACATAATTTTCCATATTTGAGTCAGGCTTTTTATGTGCTAAACAGTTGTCCAATGTCTATTCTACATATTTAAATAAAAAAATGACCAAAAATTGCTAAAATATTTGACACGAATGGAATTTTAAGAAATTGACACCGGTCGCAGGTATGGAGTAACCGTATGACCTTGACTGACTTTTCAAGGTCAAATCAACTTAATGACACTATTCCAACACATTTTGACCATTTAAGGGTTTCAGATATAAAAAATATAAAAAATGAAATTTATCCCCCCTTTTTTCCAAAAATATGAAATTTGACATTTTTGCACTAAAAGTGGTCAAAACATGTTAAATATACTACTTTTAATCATATTTAGTCAAAATCAGATGAAAAAATGTCGACCGGTCCTTATTAAGGTCTTTCACGACTACGGTCGTAAAGACCTTCTAGCAATTCTTCTGATTATTATTATTATTCTTCTTCCGCCAAAAAATTTTTTTTTTTGTTTCGCGACATATCATTTCAATACTTAAGGTAGTATACCGGTCATGAAAAACCAATTTAAAAATGAGTCCGCTTAGCGAAACTTTTTATAGTTACGGAGTTATCTCCCCTAACACCGTAAAGTTTCTAACCGCATCTCCTCCTAAACTACAATAAAAACACAAAAACTAAAGCATGCAATGTGACAAGGAATTAATAAAGATGTGAATAGGACAATTTCATAAATTTCAGACTACTTCCTGATGAGAAAATTAAGAGTCGAAAAGTGTCGCGACATAATTAATTGCACAAAATGCAATTTTAAGGATAACTACATATTTTGAACCCTTTTTTACATAATTTTCCATATTTGAGTCAGGCTTTTTATGTGCTAAACAGTTGTCCAATGTCTATTCTACATATTTAAATAAAAAAATGACCAAAAATTGCTAAAATATTTGACACGAATGGAATTTTAAGAAATTGACACCGGTCGCAGGTATGGAGTAACCGTATGACCTTGACTGACTTTTCAAGGTCAAATCAACTTAATGACACTATTCCAACACATTTTGACCATTTAAGGGTTTCAGATATAAAAAATATAAAAAATGAAATTTATCCCCCCTTTTTTCCAAAAATATGAAATTTGACATTTTTGCACTAAAAGTGGTCAAAACATGTTAAATATACTACTTTTAATCATATTTAGTCAAAATCAGATGAAAAAATGTCGACCGGTCCTTATTAAGGTCTTTCACGACTACGGTCGTAAAGACCTTCTAGCAATTCTTCTGATTATTATTATTATTCTTCTTCCGCCAAAAAATTTTTTTTTTTGTTTCGCGACATATCATTTCAATACTTAAGGTAGTATACCGGTCATGAAAAACCAATTTAAAAATGAGTCCGCTTAGCGAAACTTTTTATAGTTACGGAGTTATCTCCCCTAACACCGTAAAGTTTCTAACCGCATCTCCTCCTAAACTACAATAAAAACACAAAAACTAAAGCATGCAATGTGACAAGGAATTAATAAAGATGTGAATAGGACAATTTCATAAATTTCAGACTACTTCCTGATGAGAAAATTAAGAGTCGAAAAGTGTCGCGACATAATTAATTGCACAAAATGCAATTTTAAGGATAACTACATATTTTGAACCCTTTTTTACATAATTTTCCATATTTGAGTCAGGCTTTTTATGTGCTAAACAGTTGTCCAATGTCTATTCTACATATTTAAATAAAAAAATGACCAAAAATTGCTAAAATATTTGACACGAATGGAATTTTAAGAAATTGACACCGGTCGCAGGTATGGAGTAACCGTATGACCTTGACTGACTTTTCAAGGTCAAATCAACTTAATGACACTATTCCAACACATTTTGACCATTTAAGGGTTTCAGATATAAAAAATATAAAAAATGAAATTTATCCCCCCTTTTTTCCAAAAATATGAAATTTGACATTTTTGCACTAAAAGTGGTCAAAACATGTTAAATATACTACTTTTAATCATATTTAGTCAAAATCAGATGAAAAAATGTCGACCGGTCCTTATTAAGGTCTTTCACGACTACGGTCGTAAAGACCTTCTAGCAATTCTTCTGATTATTATTATTATTCTTCTTCCGCCAAAAAATTTTTTTTTTTGTTTCGCGACATATCATTTCAATACTTAAGGTAGTATACCGGTCATGAAAAACCAATTTAAAAATGAGTCCGCTTAGCGAAACTTTTTATAGTTACGGAGTTATCTCCCCTAACACCGTAAAGTTTCTAACCGCATCTCCTCCTAAACTACAATAAAAACACAAAAACTAAAGCATGCAATGTGACAAGGAATTAATAAAGATGTGAATAGGACAATTTCATAAATTTCAGACTACTTCCTGATGAGAAAATTAAGAGTCGAAAAGTGTCGCGACATAATTAATTGCACAAAATGCAATTTTAAGGATAACTACATATTTTGAACCCTTTTTTACATAATTTTCCATATTTGAGTCAGGCTTTTTATGTGCTAAACAGTTGTCCAATGTCTATTCTACATATTTAAATAAAAAAATGACCAAAAATTGCTAAAATATTTGACACGAATGGAATTTTAAGAAATTGACACCGGTCGCAGGTATGGAGTAACCGTATGACCTTGACTGACTTTTCAAGGTCAAATCAACTTAATGACACTATTCCAACACATTTTGACCATTTAAGGGTTTCAGATATAAAAAATATAAAAAATGAAATTTATCCCCCCTTTTTTCCAAAAATATGAAATTTGACATTTTTGCACTAAAAGTGGTCAAAACATGTTAAATATACTACTTTTAATCATATTTAGTCAAAATCAGATGAAAAAATGTCGACCGGTCCTTATTAAGGTCTTTCACGACTACGGTCGTAAAGACCTTCTAGCAATTCTTCTGATTATTATTATTATTCTTCTTCCGCCAAAAAATTTTTTTTTTTGTTTCGCGACATATCATTTCAATACTTAAGGTAGTATACCGGTCATGAAAAACCAATTTAAAAATGAGTCCGCTTAGCGAAACTTTTTATAGTTACGGAGTTATCTCCCCTAACACCGTAAAGTTTCTAACCGCATCTCCTCCTAAACTACAATAAAAACACAAAAACTAAAGCATGCAATGTGACAAGGAATTAATAAAGATGTGAATAGGACAATTTCATAAATTTCAGACTACTTCCTGATGAGAAAATTAAGAGTCGAAAAGTGTCGCGACATAATTAATTGCACAAAATGCAATTTTAAGGATAACTACATATTTTGAACCCTTTTTTACATAATTTTCCATATTTGAGTCAGGCTTTTTATGTGCTAAACAGTTGTCCAATGTCTATTCTACATATTTAAATAAAAAAATGACCAAAAATTGCTAAAATATTTGACACGAATGGAATTTTAAGAAATTGACACCGGTCGCAGGTATGGAGTAACCGTATGACCTTGACTGACTTTTCAAGGTCAAATCAACTTAATGACACTATTCCAACACATTTTGACCATTTAAGGGTTTCAGATATAAAAAATATAAAAAATGAAATTTATCCCCCCTTTTTTCCAAAAATATGAAATTTGACATTTTTGCACTAAAAGTGGTCAAAACATGTTAAATATACTACTTTTAATCATATTTAGTCAAAATCAGATGAAAAAATGTCGACCGGTCCTTATTAAGGTCTTTCACGACTACGGTCGTAAAGACCTTCTAGCAATTCTTCTGATTATTATTATTATTCTTCTTCCGCCAAAAAATTTTTTTTTTTGTTTCGCGACATATCATTTCAATACTTAAGGTAGTATACCGGTCATGAAAAACCAATTTAAAAATGAGTCCGCTTAGCGAAACTTTTTATAGTTACGGAGTTATCTCCCCTAACACCGTAAAGTTTCTAACCGCATCTCCTCCTAAACTACAATAAAAACACAAAAACTAAAGCATGCAATGTGACAAGGAATTAATAAAGATGTGAATAGGACAATTTCATAAATTTCAGACTACTTCCTGATGAGAAAATTAAGAGTCGAAAAGTGTCGCGACATAATTAATTGCACAAAATGCAATTTTAAGGATAACTACATATTTTGAACCCTTTTTTACATAATTTTCCATATTTGAGTCAGGCTTTTTATGTGCTAAACAGTTGTCCAATGTCTATTCTACATATTTAAATAAAAAAATGACCAAAAATTGCTAAAATATTTGACACGAATGGAATTTTAAGAAATTGACACCGGTCGCAGGTATGGAGTAACCGTATGACCTTGACTGACTTTTCAAGGTCAAATCAACTTAATGACACTATTCCAACACATTTTGACCATTTAAGGGTTTCAGATATAAAAAATATAAAAAATGAAATTTATCCCCCCTTTTTTCCAAAAATATGAAATTTGACATTTTTGCACTAAAAGTGGTCAAAACATGTTAAATATACTACTTTTAATCATATTTAGTCAAAATCAGATGAAAAAATGTCGACCGGTCCTTATTAAGGTCTTTCACGACTACGGTCGTAAAGACCTTCTAGCAATTCTTCTGATTATTATTATTATTCTTCTTCCGCCAAAAAATTTTTTTTTTTGTTTCGCGACATATCATTTCAATACTTAAGGTAGTATACCGGTCATGAAAAACCAATTTAAAAATGAGTCCGCTTAGCGAAACTTTTTATAGTTACGGAGTTATCTCCCCTAACACCGTAAAGTTTCTAACCGCATCTCCTCCTAAACTACAATAAAAACACAAAAACTAAAGCATGCAATGTGACAAGGAATTAATAAAGATGTGAATAGGACAATTTCATAAATTTCAGACTACTTCCTGATGAGAAAATTAAGAGTCGAAAAGTGTCGCGACATAATTAATTGCACAAAATGCAATTTTAAGGATAACTACATATTTTGAACCCTTTTTTACATAATTTTCCATATTTGAGTCAGGCTTTTTATGTGCTAAACAGTTGTCCAATGTCTATTCTACATATTTAAATAAAAAAATGACCAAAAATTGCTAAAATATTTGACACGAATGGAATTTTAAGAAATTGACACCGGTCGCAGGTATGGAGTAACCGTATGACCTTGACTGACTTTTCAAGGTCAAATCAACTTAATGACACTATTCCAACACATTTTGACCATTTAAGGGTTTCAGATATAAAAAATATAAAAAATGAAATTTATCCCCCCTTTTTTCCAAAAATATGAAATTTGACATTTTTGCACTAAAAGTGGTCAAAACATGTTAAATATACTACTTTTAATCATATTTAGTCAAAATCAGATGAAAAAATGTCGACCGGTCCTTATTAAGGTCTTTCACGACTACGGTCGTAAAGACCTTCTAGCAATTCTTCTGATTATTATTATTATTCTTCTTCCGCCAAAAAATTTTTTTTTTTGTTTCGCGACATATCATTTCAATACTTAAGGTAGTATACCGGTCATGAAAAACCAATTTAAAAATGAGTCCGCTTAGCGAAACTTTTTATAGTTACGGAGTTATCTCCCCTAACACCGTAAAGTTTCTAACCGCATCTCCTCCTAAACTACAATAAAAACACAAAAACTAAAGCATGCAATGTGACAAGGAATTAATAAAGATGTGAATAGGACAATTTCATAAATTTCAGACTACTTCCTGATGAGAAAATTAAGAGTCGAAAAGTGTCGCGACATAATTAATTGCACAAAATGCAATTTTAAGGATAACTACATATTTTGAACCCTTTTTTACATAATTTTCCATATTTGAGTCAGGCTTTTTATGTGCTAAACAGTTGTCCAATGTCTATTCTACATATTTAAATAAAAAAATGACCAAAAATTGCTAAAATATTTGACACGAATGGAATTTTAAGAAATTGACACCGGTCGCAGGTATGGAGTAACCGTATGACCTTGACTGACTTTTCAAGGTCAAATCAACTTAATGACACTATTCCAACACATTTTGACCATTTAAGGGTTTCAGATATAAAAAATATAAAAAATGAAATTTATCCCCCCTTTTTTCCAAAAATATGAAATTTGACATTTTTGCACTAAAAGTGGTCAAAACATGTTAAATATACTACTTTTAATCATATTTAGTCAAAATCAGATGAAAAAATGTCGACCGGTCCTTATTAAGGTCTTTCACGACTACGGTCGTAAAGACCTTCTAGCAATTCTTCTGATTATTATTATTATTCTTCTTCCGCCAAAAAATTTTTTTTTTTGTTTCGCGACATATCATTTCAATACTTAAGGTAGTATACCGGTCATGAAAAACCAATTTAAAAATGAGTCCGCTTAGCGAAACTTTTTATAGTTACGGAGTTATCTCCCCTAACACCGTAAAGTTTCTAACCGCATCTCCTCCTAAACTACAATAAAAACACAAAAACTAAAGCATGCAATGTGACAAGGAATTAATAAAGATGTGAATAGGACAATTTCATAAATTTCAGACTACTTCCTGATGAGAAAATTAAGAGTCGAAAAGTGTCGCGACATAATTAATTGCACAAAATGCAATTTTAAGGATAACTACATATTTTGAACCCTTTTTTACATAATTTTCCATATTTGAGTCAGGCTTTTTATGTGCTAAACAGTTGTCCAATGTCTATTCTACATATTTAAATAAAAAAATGACCAAAAATTGCTAAAATATTTGACACGAATGGAATTTTAAGAAATTGACACCGGTCGCAGGTATGGAGTAACCGTATGACCTTGACTGACTTTTCAAGGTCAAATCAACTTAATGACACTATTCCAACACATTTTGACCATTTAAGGGTTTCAGATATAAAAAATATAAAAAATGAAATTTATCCCCCCTTTTTTCCAAAAATATGAAATTTGACATTTTTGCACTAAAAGTGGTCAAAACATGTTAAATATACTACTTTTAATCATATTTAGTCAAAATCAGATGAAAAAATGTCGACCGGTCCTTATTAAGGTCTTTCACGACTACGGTCGTAAAGACCTTCTAGCAATTCTTCTGATTATTATTATTATTCTTCTTCCGCCAAAAAATTTTTTTTTTTGTTTCGCGACATATCATTTCAATACTTAAGGTAGTATACCGGTCATGAAAAACCAATTTAAAAATGAGTCCGCTTAGCGAAACTTTTTATAGTTACGGAGTTATCTCCCCTAACACCGTAAAGTTTCTAACCGCATCTCCTCCTAAACTACAATAAAAACACAAAAACTAAAGCATGCAATGTGACAAGGAATTAATAAAGATGTGAATAGGACAATTTCATAAATTTCAGACTACTTCCTGATGAGAAAATTAAGAGTCGAAAAGTGTCGCGACATAATTAATTGCACAAAATGCAATTTTAAGGATAACTACATATTTTGAACCCTTTTTTACATAATTTTCCATATTTGAGTCAGGCTTTTTATGTGCTAAACAGTTGTCCAATGTCTATTCTACATATTTAAATAAAAAAATGACCAAAAATTGCTAAAATATTTGACACGAATGGAATTTTAAGAAATTGACACCGGTCGCAGGTATGGAGTAACCGTATGACCTTGACTGACTTTTCAAGGTCAAATCAACTTAATGACACTATTCCAACACATTTTGACCATTTAAGGGTTTCAGATATAAAAAATATAAAAAATGAAATTTATCCCCCCTTTTTTCCAAAAATATGAAATTTGACATTTTTGCACTAAAAGTGGTCAAAACATGTTAAATATACTACTTTTAATCATATTTAGTCAAAATCAGATGAAAAAATGTCGACCGGTCCTTATTAAGGTCTTTCACGACTACGGTCGTAAAGACCTTCTAGCAATTCTTCTGATTATTATTATTATTCTTCTTCCGCCAAAAAATTTTTTTTTTTGTTTCGCGACATATCATTTCAATACTTAAGGTAGTATACCGGTCATGAAAAACCAATTTAAAAATGAGTCCGCTTAGCGAAACTTTTTATAGTTACGGAGTTATCTCCCCTAACACCGTAAAGTTTCTAACCGCATCTCCTCCTAAACTACAATAAAAACACAAAAACTAAAGCATGCAATGTGACAAGGAATTAATAAAGATGTGAATAGGACAATTTCATAAATTTCAGACTACTTCCTGATGAGAAAATTAAGAGTCGAAAAGTGTCGCGACATAATTAATTGCACAAAATGCAATTTTAAGGATAACTACATATTTTGAACCCTTTTTTACATAATTTTCCATATTTGAGTCAGGCTTTTTATGTGCTAAACAGTTGTCCAATGTCTATTCTACATATTTAAATAAAAAAATGACCAAAAATTGCTAAAATATTTGACACGAATGGAATTTTAAGAAATTGACACCGGTCGCAGGTATGGAGTAACCGTATGACCTTGACTGACTTTTCAAGGTCAAATCAACTTAATGACACTATTCCAACACATTTTGACCATTTAAGGGTTTCAGATATAAAAAATATAAAAAATGAAATTTATCCCCCCTTTTTTCCAAAAATATGAAATTTGACATTTTTGCACTAAAAGTGGTCAAAACATGTTAAATATACTACTTTTAATCATATTTAGTCAAAATCAGATGAAAAAATGTCGACCGGTCCTTATTAAGGTCTTTCACGACTACGGTCGTAAAGACCTTCTAGCAATTCTTCTGATTATTATTATTATTCTTCTTCCGCCAAAAAATTTTTTTTTTTGTTTCGCGACATATCATTTCAATACTTAAGGTAGTATACCGGTCATGAAAAACCAATTTAAAAATGAGTCCGCTTAGCGAAACTTTTTATAGTTACGGAGTTATCTCCCCTAACACCGTAAAGTTTCTAACCGCATCTCCTCCTAAACTACAATAAAAACACAAAAACTAAGCATGCAATGTGACAAGGAATTAATAAAGATGTGAATAGGACAATTTCATAAATTTCAGACTACTTCCTGATGAGAAAATTAAGAGTCGAAAAGTGTCGCGACATAATTAATTGCACAAAATGCAATTTTAAGGATAACTACATATTTTGAACCCTTTTTTACATAATTTTCCATATTTGAGTCAGGCTTTTTATGTGCTAAACAGTTGTCCAATGTCTATTCTACATATTTAAATAAAAAAATGACCAAAAATTGCTAAAATATTTGACACGAATGGAATTTTAAGAAATTGACACCGGTCGCAGGTATGGAGTAACCGTATGACCTTGACTGACTTTTCAAGGTCAAATCAACTTAATGACACTATTCCAACACATTTTGACCATTTAAGGGTTTCAGATATAAAAAATATAAAAAATGAAATTTATCCCCCCTTTTTTCCAAAAATATGAAATTTGACATTTTTGCACTAAAAGTGGTCAAAACATGTTAAATATACTACTTTTAATCATATTTAGTCAAAATCAGATGAAAAAATGTCGACCGGTCCTTATTAAGGTCTTTCACGACTACGGTCGTAAAGACCTTCTAGCAATTCTTCTGATTATTATTATTATTCTTCTTCCGCCAAAAAATTTTTTTTTTTGTTTCGCGACATATCATTTCAATACTTAAGGTAGTATACCGGTCATGAAAAACCAATTTAAAAATGAGTCCGCTTAGCGAAACTTTTTATAGTTACGGAGTTATCTCCCCTAACACCGTAAAGTTTCTAACCGCATCTCCTCCTAAACTACAATAAAAACACAAAAACTAAAGCATGCAATGTGACAAGGAATTAATAAAGATGTGAATAGGACAATTTCATAAATTTCAGACTACTTCCTGATGAGAAAATTAAGAGTCGAAAAGTGTCGCGACATAATTAATTGCACAAAATGCAATTTTAAGGATAACTACATATTTTGAACCCTTTTTTACATAATTTTCCATATTTGAGTCAGGCTTTTTATGTGCTAAACAGTTGTCCAATGTCTATTCTACATATTTAAATAAAAAAATGACCAAAAATTGCTAAAATATTTGACACGAATGGAATTTTAAGAAATTGACACCGGTCGCAGGTATGGAGTAACCGTATGACCTTGACTGACTTTTCAAGGTCAAATCAACTTAATGACACTATTCCAACACATTTTGACCATTTAAGGGTTTCAGATATAAAAAATATAAAAAATGAAATTTATCCCCCCTTTTTTCCAAAAATATGAAATTTGACATTTTTGCACTAAAAGTGGTCAAAACATGTTAAATATACTACTTTTAATCATATTTAGTCAAAATCAGATGAAAAAATGTCGACCGGTCCTTATTAAGGTCTTTCACGACTACGGTCGTAAAGACCTTCTAGCAATTCTTCTGATTATTATTATTATTCTTCTTCCGCCAAAAAATTTTTTTTTTTGTTTCGCGACATATCATTTCAATACTTAAGGTAGTATACCGGTCATGAAAAACCAATTTAAAAATGAGTCCGCTTAGCGAAACTTTTTATAGTTACGGAGTTATCTCCCCTAACACCGTAAAGTTTCTAACCGCATCTCCTCCTAAACTACAATAAAAACACAAAAACTAAAGCATGCAATGTGACAAGGAATTAATAAAGATGTGAATAGGACAATTTCATAAATTTCAGACTACTTCCTGATGAGAAAATTAAGAGTCGAAAAGTGTCGCGACATAATTAATTGCACAAAATGCAATTTTAAGGATAACTACATATTTTGAACCCTTTTTTACATAATTTTCCATATTTGAGTCAGGCTTTTTATGTGCTAAACAGTTGTCCAATGTCTATTCTACATATTTAAATAAAAAAATGACCAAAAATTGCTAAAATATTTGACACGAATGGAATTTTAAGAAATTGACACCGGTCGCAGGTATGGAGTAACCGTATGACCTTGACTGACTTTTCAAGGTCAAATCAACTTAATGACACTATTCCAACACATTTTGACCATTTAAGGGTTTCAGATATAAAAAATATAAAAAATGAAATTTATCCCCCCTTTTTTCCAAAAATATGAAATTTGACATTTTTGCACTAAAAGTGGTCAAAACATGTTAAATATACTACTTTTAATCATATTTAGTCAAAATCAGATGAAAAAATGTCGACCGGTCCTTATTAAGGTCTTTCACGACTACGGTCGTAAAGACCTTCTAGCAATTCTTCTGATTATTATTATTATTCTTCTTCCGCCAAAAAATTTTTTTTTTTGTTTCGCGACATATCATTTCAATACTTAAGGTAGTATACCGGTCATGAAAAACCAATTTAAAAATGAGTCCGCTTAGCGAAACTTTTTATAGTTACGGAGTTATCTCCCCTAACACCGTAAAGTTTCTAACCGCATCTCCTCCTAAACTACAATAAAAACACAAAAACTAAAGCATGCAATGTGACAAGGAATTAATAAAGATGTGAATAGGACAATTTCATAAATTTCAGACTACTTCCTGATGAGAAAATTAAGAGTCGAAAAGTGTCGCGACATAATTAATTGCACAAAATGCAATTTTAAGGATAACTACATATTTTGAACCCTTTTTTACATAATTTTCCATATTTGAGTCAGGCTTTTTATGTGCTAAACAGTTGTCCAATGTCTATTCTACATATTTAAATAAAAAAATGACCAAAATTGCTAAAATATTTGACACGAATGGAATTTTAAGAAATTGACACCGGTCGCAGGTATGGAGTAACCGTATGACCTTGACTGACTTTTCAAGGTCAAATCAACTTAATGACACTATTCCAACACATTTTGACCATTTAAGGGTTTCAGATATAAAAAATATAAAAAATGAAATTTATCCCCCCTTTTTTCCAAAAATATGAAATTTGACATTTTTGCACTAAAAGTGGTCAAAACATGTTAAATATACTACTTTTAATCATATTTAGTCAAAATCAGATGAAAAAATGTCGACCGGTCCTTATTAAGGTCTTTCACGACTACGGTCGTAAAGACCTTCTAGCAATTCTTCTGATTATTATTATTATTCTTCTTCCGCCAAAAAATTTTTTTTTTTGTTTCGCGACATATCATTTCAATACTTAAGGTAGTATACCGGTCATGAAAAACCAATTTAAAAATGAGTCCGCTTAGCGAAACTTTTTATAGTTACGGAGTTATCTCCCCTAACACCGTAAAGTTTCTAACCGCATCTCCTCCTAAACTACAATAAAAACACAAAAACTAAAGCATGCAATGTGACAAGGAATTAATAAAGATGTGAATAGGACAATTTCATAAATTTCAGACTACTTCCTGATGAGAAAATTAAGAGTCGAAAAGTGTCGCGACATAATTAATTGCACAAAATGCAATTTTAAGGATAACTACATATTTTGAACCCTTTTTTACATAATTTTCCATATTTGAGTCAGGCTTTTTATGTGCTAAACAGTTGTCCAATGTCTATTCTACATATTTAAATAAAAAAATGACCAAAAATTGCTAAAATATTTGACACGAATGGAATTTTAAGAAATTGACACCGGTCGCAGGTATGGAGTAACCGTATGACCTTGACTGACTTT
>CAXARO010000856.1:0-51402 GCA_963971305.1 Arcuatula senhousia
AGAATTAGAATAGTATGCTACAATTTAGAAGGATTTCTGTTCAGACGGACGCCTTTTGAGATTAGTTGAGTTAATTGATTGGTGATTACTTGAGTAATTTTTGAGTGATTATTTTATTCCAACACCCCATTTTGATTAATTTATTACCACCTTTTGAAGAATTTTATTTCAGTAGATAATTAATGATCACCAAAGCAAAATCTTAATGATACCTTGATTCTCAGATACCCATCATGATGAGCCCAAACAATAGCTATTTTAGTTGAATTAGTTAAGAATGAAAAGTACACTTAATGATTTTTTAGCTCACCTGACCCGAAGGGTCATGTGAGCTATTGTCATCGTTAAGCGTCCGTCGTCCGTCGTCTGTCGTCCGTCGTCCGTCGTCCGTCGTCCGTTAACTTTTCTTCAAAGATCTTCTTCTCTGAAACCACTGAAGGGATTGCATTGATACTTTGTATACATGATCTTTAGGATGTCCTCTACCAAGTTTGTGAATTATATACATGTCGACCAACCAACATGGCCGCCGTTGCTAAAAATAGAACAGGGGGGTCAGACCATTGTTTTTGGCTTATAACCCAAAAAGTATAAGAGATAGAGAAAATCCGAAGCAACCTTCCTTGTTCAGCATCAAAAGCTCTACGAATCTCTCCATTGAGTCGAAGTTGTGAAACGACTCCTTATAGGAGTTATTGCCCTTTAATCATCAAATTTGACCATTTTTGCAGTTTTTGGACAATATCTTGAAAACCGTTAGAGCTAGAGGAAAAGTTAGCATTGCAAAATTGTTTAGCTCATTGAGATCTACAAAAATGATTTCAGGGTCTAAATTGTCAGATCGGCCGTTTAAGAGTTATTCCCCTTTAACTGTTTTTTCCATTAATTTACACTGATTTTCAAAAATCTTCTTCTCTAAAACTACTGAAAGGATTGCATTGATACTTGGTATACATGATCTTTAGGATGTCCTCTACCAAGTTTGTGAATTATATACATGTGGACCAACCAACATGGCCGCTGTTGCTAAAAATAGAATAGGGGGGTCAGACCATTGTTTTTGGCTTATAACTCAAAAAGTATAAAAGATAGAGAAAATCCGAAGCAACCTTCCTTGTTCAGCATCAAAAGCTCTAAGAATCTCTCCATTGAGTCGAAGTTGTGAAACGACTCCTTATAGGAGTTATTGCCCTTTAATCATCAAATTTGACCATTTTTGCAGTTTTTGGACAATATCTTGAAAACTGTTAGAGCTAGAGGAAAAGTTAGCATTGCAAAATTGTTTAGCTCATTGAGATCTACAAAAATGATTTCAGGGTCTAAATTGTCAGATCGGCCGTTTAAGAGTTATTCCCCTTTAACTGTTTTTTCCATTAATTTACACTGATTTTCAAAAATCTTCTTCTCTAAAACAACTGAAGGGATTGCATTGATACTTGGTATACATGATCTTTAGGATGTCCTCTACCAAGTTTGTGAATTATATACATGTCGACCAACCAACATGGCCGCCGTTGCTAAAAATAGAATAGGGGGTCAGACCATTGTTTTTGGCTTATAACTCAAAAAGTATAAAAGATAGAGAAAATCCGAAGCAACCCTCCTTGTTCAGCATCAAAAGCTCTACGAATCTCTCCATTGAGTGGAAGTTGTGAAACGACTCCTTATAGGAGTTAATGCCCTTTAATCATCAAAATTGACCATTTTTGCAGTTTTTGGACTATATCTTGAAAACCGTTAGAGCTAGAGGAAAAGTTAGCATTGCAAAATTGTTTAGCTCATTGAGATCTACTAATGTGATTCAGGGTTTAAATTGTCAGATCAGCCGCTTAAGAGTTATTCCCCTTTAACTTGTTTTTTCCATTAATTTACACTGATTTTCAAAAATCTTCTTCTCTAAAACCACTGAAGGGATTGCATTGATACTTTGTATACATGATCTTTAGGATGTTCTCTACCAAGTTTGTGAATTATATACATGTCGACCAACCAACATGGCCGCCGTTGCTAAAAATAGAACAGGGAGGTCAAACCATTGTTTTTGGCTTATAACTCAAAAAGTAAAAGAGATAAAGAAAATCGGAAGCAAATTTTCTTGTTCAGCATCAAAAGGTCCTTACAGTAGTTATTGCCCTTTAACTGTTTTTTCTATTAATTTAAACTGATTTCCAAAAATCTTCTCTGAAACCACTGAGAGGATTGTTTTGCAACTTTGTATACTTGAAAGTTTGTGAAATTTATTCAAACTTTGGCATAAGAGATCAGGTGAGCGATTCAGGCTCCTGGGAGCCTCTAGTTTCCAAATAACAGTAAGCTAAATCAAATTTTTAAAGATGCAATCTCCAGTATAAGATTTCTAATGCAGATTTTCTTAAATGTGCAGAATTTAGAATTTTGACTTAACCAAGCATTTTTATTTCAAGACATAGTCTTTGTTCACACAGGGTGGTCAGGTTATCATAGCTATTTAAGGCACTGACTTTACTTGTACTTGTAAATGCAATTAAATGGTAAAAATGTGTTTCGGTTTTACTTGTTATACAATGTCAGAGAACTGAAGAACTATTTTCAACTTGGAATATTGTTAGAGTGCATTCTAAAGGATAACACCCCAAGCTTAATGTTTCACATGTTACTTAATATTGATTTAAAAGACCAATCTTCTATCCTGAATGATTTTAATAGATTTCTTTCCTTGTAATGCCCATGGTTGATATCCTTGGTGCTGGATTTGGCTTCCTTGTTCGAACGTTTTGGTTTTGAGTACTTGTTTGGGAAATTTACCTTCCAATGTTTGATTTAAATGCTACTGATGAGAGTTTACTCCTTGAAATATCAATATATAGCATATCCAAATTAACTTTTTATACCTGCCTTTTGGTACTTTTAATTCTCAAGTTTCATAAAAATCAATCTAGTCGTTTAGGAGTTGATCTTACAAGATATGCAGGCAGAGTGTAAGAAAGGCAGGATGAATCATTATTAAGAGCATGTCTATGAGAAAACCATGCAAAATCCAAAAATTTGTCCAGATGCAAGAATTTCAAATCTACAAAAGGGATGGGGCAACTAAAAGCATCCCCCTTAAGACTCCTTTTTGCAAAAAAAATTTTTCGAGAAATTCAAGATGGCCGACCTACGGGCCTTATAAGGATTACTGAGTTTCCTGGAAAAATTAGCCATTCTGAACAGTGCTGAATACAACAATTTAACTTTTTAATGGTTTATTTTTTCAATATTTTTCTCCAATAATCCAAATTTGAAAGAAGAATTTGGAAAGGGTCATATTTCTGCTTCTTAATTCTACAAAAATTTTGAAAATCATCATTTCCATTTCTCAGCACCCATAGGGGTTATATGGGGCATTTTCCAAATTCCTTAAAAACATCAAAATGTTCCATTTTAAACATAATTGTTTGTGGAAAATAACATTTTTAAATTCAATTTGCCATACTATGCAGAAAATGAATGCATTAAAGTACAAAATAGCAAAAGGAACTGCTTTGCATATGAATTTTGGCATCTCTACAAGTCCACGAATTAGGGACATGCGCCAGTTTTGGCAAGACAATCCCATATTTTCAACAACTTTGGTTAAAGTATGAAAGTATTTTTTTCCAATGAAAATACATTTTTGACAAATGCAAAGACAGTTGGTTACATGAAAAATAACTGTATATAGATTGGCGGTGCAGAAATGTACAAAAGAAGATGCAAAAAAGTGATTGTTTTTAAGAATTAAAAGCAAAATGAAGAAATTGTCAAATTTAGGTGAACAAAGCAGATTTACTCAAACTCAGGTCAAATTAATTGAATATGTCCCCAAAAGAATGCTTTTTGGTGTTTTGGAATTGATATATACAAAGTAGTATATTATTGTTTTCCTCGAGGCAGATGCATTCAAATAGTGATCTTTGGCCATTTTCGGTAACTGCCAAATTGATCTCCTGGACCATATTTGAATGAGTTTTATAACAATGTTGTTTAATAAAGCGACAATCCTTTTTGTTATTTCTGACGTTTGTAAAAATGTTCATCTAGACCAAAAATATTTAAAATATCTGTCAAGGTATAACTTTTTAGAGGTTGGTCGAAAATGGCCAAAAACCTCATATGGCTAAAAATGAGCTATTTTTCCTTAAAAACCGAAGTCGGACAATTTTTTGAAAAAAAAGTGTACCAGGGAAAGTAATTTTTTATGCTTCTTTTCACTTGTTCTTTACTTTAAAATATTGTCTCAGATACCCTCAAGAAAAAAATATTTTGTTCGACTTAGTTTTTTTCAAGGGGTGGTGGCCCTTTCTAGTCAAATGATGTTTGTTCTCAATTTTGACCATATTTTTTCAAGGAATCTCTCGACAGATTCTTTTTATATCATGTTTTCATGTGCTTACCGTTTCATACTTTAGAAAACTTAAAAATAATGTTTACTGAATTGAACAACATTTTTATAAAAATTATACAAATATGGTCCAGGAGCTCATTTTGGCACTTTGTTGAAAATGGCCGAAAACCACTTTTTGAACGCCTGTCCATCGAGAAAAACAATAAAATGTCACTTTGTAAATATTAATTCTAAAAGACCAAAAAGGATTCTTTTGGGTACTTATTCAACTTATTTGACCTGAGTTTTAGTTAATCTGCTGTGTTCACCTAAAATTGACAATTTCTTCATTTTTCCAGAATTCTTTAAAAAAAATCACTTTTTTGCATCTTTCTTTGTACATTTTCTGCAGCGCCATTGTACATATAGTTATATTTATTGTAACCAACTGTTTTTGCATTTGTCAAAAAGGGGTTTTCTTTGGCAAAAAATACTTTCATACTTTTACCAAAAGCTGTTGAAAATATGTGATGGTCTTGCCAAAACTGGGGTATGCCCCAAATTCGTGGACTTGAAGAGATGCCAAAATTCATATGCAAAGCATTTCCTTTTGCTATTTTGTACTTTAATGCATACATTTTCTGCATATTATGGCAAATTGAATTTAAAAATGTTATTTTTCACAAACAATTATGTTTAAAATGGAACATTTTGATGTTTTTGAGGAATTTGGAAAATGCCCCATATACACCCTACGGGTGCTGGGTACTGGAAATAATGATTTTCAAAATTTTCGTAGAATTAATAAACAGAAATATGACCCTTTCTAAATTCTTCTTTCAAATTTGGATTATTGGAGAAAAATAGAGAAAAATAAACCATTAAAAAGTTATTTTTTTGCGTTCAGCACTGTTCAGTGTGGCAAATTTTTCCACGAAACTCAGCTATCCTGATAAGACCCGTAGGTCGGCCATCTTGAATTTCTCGAAAAAAATATTTTGCGAAAAGGAGTCTTAAGGGGGGTGCTTTTAGTTGTCCCATCCCTTTTGTAGATCTGAAACTCTTGCATCTGGACCAAATTGCATGGTTTTCCCATAGACATGCTCTTAAGTACAATGTTACAAACCCCCCCAAACCAAACAATATGTAGATAGAGATACTGGGTGAACCCAATATACCCCCACCCCCAACTTGAACACAACAAAAAATACTAAAAAGAGAAGACAAACAAGAAAATGTGTCAAACTGCCCCACCTTTATATTTATCTATAGGTTTTCTATCAATTATGAAGCTCACCTTGTTACACATTACTGCCACTTAGTGAGTATTGACTTTAACTTTTCAAAATTTTAAATTTTCATTCATGCAGAAAAAGAAGTCACTGCCAGCATCTGAACCATGTATATTGATAAGCATCACTAGATGCACCTACCATACCATTGGTCAATGTGGTACCCTGGTAGCAGATATGGACTTTAATCATTCTTCTAAGTGGTTGTTCATGCGGAGAAAATAAGTCACAGTCAGCATCAGAAGCATGCATTGTGCTTAGCAACACAAGGTGCACCTACCACACCAATATGGTTGCTATGGCACTTGTCAGTAAGAAGGAACTGACTTTAACCATTCTTCTGTAAGAGGTCATCCATGCATAAAATATAGGTCACATCCAGCATCCGAAGCCTGCATTATGCTTAGCATCACTAGGTGCACCTACCATACCAATATGATTGATGTGTCAAATGAGTAAGCAGGAATTTGAGATAGACCCAAACACTGTATGCCCCTCTACTTTGGTAGGCGGGGCATAAAAACAAGTGGTTACATACATTGTACATCAGAATTGAAAAATGCAATGGTCCTGACTTGGTATAAGTATTTCAATACAAAGTTTACTTTAAGTACATTTGAAGTAAAAGAGAACACAATATCATATCAAATAGTCTTTATAAAAAAAAAATAACCATGCATGTTGATTATTCAATAACAACTTTAAAACAAGTTCTTTTATATCAAAATTTTAATGTTTTTTTTTTAAGTCAATCACCAATATTTTCTTCCTCATTTCCAGAGATTGAGGGTCTTCTAATTGGACTCCGCAAGACCCTCATTCCTGGGCCTTGCCTCATCCCAAGCTGAGACTGATGTGATGGATAATAAATAAAGCCTTGTTGTGAACCAGCAGGCATCTGATATTGTGAACCTTGCGGAACATGCATGATCTGTGAACCAAACAAAACTTGGCTGTTCCCACCACCTCTTGATGGTCTTATCTGCTCATTTATTGTTGCCCTGGACATATGCCGTTCTGAGTAAACATTAGAGTTCACATTTCGTAATGAGCTCCGTGATGTTTTGTATAGTTGTTGCTGACTCCCTATGTTTTGTACACTAGGGTGAGAAGCCCGTCTTACCGCAGTTTGGCTCAGTCTGGTCTGATCCGGCTGCTCAACATCCTGTACTTGCTCCCCTGGTTCCCCTTCAGTTGCTGGTTTGTTTGTCGTGTCTGTCGTGTCTTTCTTTTCCTCATCTATATATTATTTGAAGAAATAAAGTTAAAAGTATAATAGCTTACTCAAGGAACAAAAACAAAAAGGAATGAAAATACCAAATGTAAAGTAAAATGGTAAAAACTAAGATATTTAGTAAACAATAAATGCAATGGTACTGACTTGGTATTGGCATTTTATAAGAGTGTTTAAAAGTTACTGTGATGTCTTTTCAAAAATTACCTTGAATTATCAGTAAAACTTTAAAAAAAAAACAGCCCTAAAAAATTGCAATATACTGAAAACTTCCAAGTTTCCCAACTTTAGCATTACTAAGACATGATATTCTACAGATTTCATGAAGCTATAAGTTAGGATGCGTAGATCCACCTTTACCAAGTTAAGCTCTTAAACCTGAGGTATTTACCTGGTTGTTTACCTGCTGGTTCAAGGAGAGCTAGCCTCTGTCGAAGTTTGAAATTCCTGAAAAAATACGAAAATATATTTTAAAACAAGAATATGTCCTCAAAGACATAATAATCTCACCCGGGGCATGAACGGAACCGATAACGTCAAATTCAACATAAAGAATCAAATTCTTAATTCATAACGAACCTTTTGAGAATAATATTTCAGTGACATTTTCTTTTAATAAAACACACATGTACATATTGAAAAAGTTCTTTTAAAATATAATTTTCCCCACAAAATGCAAAAAATAAAAATATGCTACTGTGTGACTGCAAGACTCTGATTCTGAATTTGATGAAATTAGGATTTTAAATAATTATTGAATTAGCAAGTTTTCTGGTTATAAGTTGGGCAAGATCATCTGCAATATGCCTTAATTTCAATGTTGCTGATGCATTGAAAAGATTTGATTCATGTTTGAACAATAAAAGATGCATTAAAATAAAGAATATGCCCAAAAGATATAATGTCCCATCTTGCTACATTTGGAATGGACGGACTCGAACACTACGTATATGCCATATACTTTCGTGCAAGGGGCATAAAGATTAAGCCTTAATTGACTTATAAATGGCAGATCAAGAGGTTCGTGCTAAAATGTATCTGTTATGGTGTATTTTTCATTTTTGTGCAGCAAAGTATTAAAAATTAAAAACGCATCTTAATAGCCCGAAAATATTGTCTAGTCGAACGATTTCCCTTTTTCTTTTGTAATTTTGTAATTTTCGTGCAGATTTGAGTGAAAATTGCTAGGGAATCCTCGTTTTGTTAATGGACAAGAGGTATTCCCCTTTTCGGAGTTTCGGGATAAGCCACAGATGGCTCTAATTGTGTTGAACTTACCAGAATAGAACACCGCTCAAACAGAATGTTGAAACTGAACTTAAAATCCCCATCAATATGGTAACCCCAACAGAACTTTCTGAACAAGTCTCCGGTTTAACCTCTGGTTTAACTTCCACTACGTCAGCGCAAGGCTTTTTATGTTTTCTGGTAATTTTAGACTTGTGCTTGTGTATTTCTTTCGATTCCTTTTGTTTTTCGTCGCCGTCTTCTTCCCTTTCTGTTTCCTTTAGTACGGCTTTCATAGTTTTCTCTATAGTTTCCTTTGTCTCTTCGCTTTCTTTGTCGTCAGTTTCTTTTGTCTTGACTTCTGTGCTCAAGATCATCTCACGAGGCTTAGAAGTTGTCGTTTTGTGATGATGTTTTCTTGTTTTGTGCTTGTCATTCTTGTTGGAAGACTTGCTTTTATCATGGTGTCTAGTTCCTGTCTTGTGTTTTGATGAGGGCCTTTCACCAGCATCTTTATCGGTCAACTTTTGATTAATTGACGTCTTTCCTGCCAAGGACGCAAGCTGTTCCACGGCGCTGTCTTCCTTCTTAACCTCATTTTGGTCCTTGATTTTGTTTCCATTGACAGTGTCATCTAGAAAAAACAAAAAGAAATTGTACACTTTATCACATTATCATAATCAAATGCATTTTTAAATTGATATTAAAGGGTCATGTAAGTTATTGTCTTCTAGTTTTTTCTCTGCAAACAACGCGTGTAGTATAATTTTTCAAGCTATGTTTATTGCTAAGAAATGCACAAAGTCAGAACCTCGGCGATTGCCAGGACATGCAGGAAGAAAGAGTTGGATCTGTATTTTAAAAGTACAACGTTGCATTTCGTTAAAATATTGTCTGACTTAATGAGTTTGATGAAACTTTGTATTTTCTCGTAATTCTTGTCATTGATTTTTGGTAAGAGAATCTCGGATGAGTTATTTATGCATGTAATAGACAAACTGAACGTCTGTTACAAAGGTAGCAAGCACCACGAATGTAATCACAGAGACTTTCTTCAGCAAAAAGGAGATGTCGGATAGATCCAAACTTAGTTATGAAGAGAGAAAAGTATGACCGACTTATGGACGGGCACGCTTAGGCAACAATTTTTTTGACAAAAATTTTTTTAATAAGTTTCATTGGCCTAATGCAGTAAAATCTAGTATTCAAGGTCCATACCCCGCATAGAGTTTCGTTACAACTAGCTTTTGATGCTGAGTAAGAGAAGTTGAAACAGATGTCATACTTTTTTATTTATATGACAGAAACTGTAGTCCCCCATTCTTTTTTTGTGACAACAGCTGCCATGTTGTCTTTTTAATGGGCTTCACATTTGCCATCTTGGTAGGTGGAGGTTAATGATGGTGACGTCGACGGACGACAAGTGATGGCAGTAACTTGGGCAAGGTGAGCTAAAAAAGTGTTTTAACACGGATTTCAAATCTGAACAAACCCGATCATCATTTCAAAGAAATTGGTATAAATCCTAATTTTTTTAAATATAGTTCATTCTCCTTTCCTGAATTTTATTTGAAGTCAATCACAGCAAAATAAAGAACGCAATTGACTATACTTATAAGTTTTTGTATAGTTCACTCTTGGTAAAGTCGAGACATAGGTATTTCTTTTCGGCGGCGTCGGCAATACTTGCGGCATCTGTGGTATACAAACACTTCACTGACTTCAGCCTACGGAACTGGAACCATGTCGTGTCACCCAGACCCCATTTTCACGTTCCAATGACTCTGTCAACATTATTAATATTTTATCGGGGGGGGGGGGGTGAGTAACTAGAAATTACTTCTTAAAGGTATACAGTTCAGCTTTGTATCTTGCCAAAACTGCTTTCAAACCTGTATGTAATAAGGTTTGTCAGTTACCTGCCCAAGGCTGACCTACCTGTAAGGTTAATGTGCATGCTCACTGACTCGTTACCGGGGTGATAGAGGAGTAGCTGCTGTTTCTTGTTAATAATATTGATAACTGTTTAAACTACTTACTCCAGCTACTTATGTTATAAAGATCCATTACTATTTTGTAGTAATCATCCAAAGCTAAAAAGGAAAGAAGGAAGCAAAAAGAGTCCATTGGGGTATTCAAATATCGCAAGTCCAAAAAAAGACGGGACAAAATCAGTTAGCATAAAAGACAAGACGGATAAAAAAGAAGTAATGCAAATATATTTACACAAAAATTTACAAAAAATAACTAAACTGCAATTACTTAGATTCATGTGTGTTTCTGATTTCTCTACCCTTCTCTACCCCAGTTTTTCATGCCGATCCTAACCTATTTATTGCCATTTTTCTTCTCCCAAGGTATCTTTTTATGCCTATACCTTCCGGTCCTATTTTTAGACAGAGACACACATACTTTTTTGGCCTTATTGTTAGCAATGTCAACGAGAGTGGACTCATGTGCTCCGGACGGGTAAGCAGTTCCTGCTTGTTATGATATCCTGTCATGTTGCCGGACGCTAAAGACAAGACAATTGGTTTAATTTATCTCAGTCGAAAGAAATAAAATTAACAAAAGAGGTCTAAATTTGTCATTTCGTTCTACCAATTATAAATGTATAGAATGGATAGAAAAAAATCACGTGAGCAATATACCAGGATCTTATTTCAGAGTATAAACAAGCTATATATATAGATGTGAGAAAGTCCTAAAATCGGGCACGCAAAAATGCAATTTAGGAAGAAACCTAATGTATTGAAAACAAAGAAAGTGTATAAACCGTAAATTGTAACATGTAGGTCATTTCTAAATTCATCAAATATAGAGAGAAAAAAAGTTATAAAATATAGAATTAGAAGACTAGTTACTAGTCACCTTATGCCGTTTTCTCAGAAAACGGCGATTTATTTAAAATATGTTTTTTTATATAAATTTTAATTCTCACCTCGTTTAATATCATCTGGCATAATGGGTACTATGGGTGGCCTGGTAGTCTTCTCATTCTGAATAGGGAAAAACAGTTTTCAGTCACACAGTCGTACATTTAAACATGTTCTAGCTTAGCTGCGGTTTAGTAAATAAACTCTAAATGGTCCTTTTTGAAATTTTCTTAAAGCAAAACGCTTAATGGACATAAAAAGAGCTACTGAACCACAGCTAACATATGCCCTTTAGATATTAGTTGAAATTGTTTTTTATTTTTATTTATTTATTTATTTATTTATTTTGCATACTATGATGTCTTAGACGTGGAATATAATGTATATGGCCCATTACGAAACAATTGTAAAATAAGAAAACAATGCTTTAAAAATCTAAAATGGAAAATCTAGGCGTGTAGAGAGAGACCGGCATAGAGTGAAAAGACCACGGAATGATACATTTGCCTCGGTAATCAACATCGAGTTGAGAAGCCGCTTTATTGGCTAAAAAATAAAATAAAATAAAATAAAACAGACTTCTTATTTAGAACGTAACAACTTTAGCCTATATCCATGGTTTTTTTTTTAATATAGAGGGTTACTTATCTTTCATGTTCAACTGTAATTGTTACTTTTTGCAAATGAATATTATGGGCTTACATGTAGTACGATCAACTACATGTAAACTTACCGTCGTGTCGAATGGACTTTCATTGTTTACCATTCCAGTAACGGAGATCAAGTAGAACTGTAGACATACTGGAAGTGAACACAAATATGTAAAAAATTATTATGTAAAAATATCTTAGACCCTTGCTAGCAAATATTTAGTGCTTTGGCATTGACGTGAAAATTGCTGAAAGTCTAAGAAGCAAGTGTTATTCAAATACACCAAACTCGCTTAGTACGTTTGACTTGTTCTTTTTAGCAGTTATGAGTAAATTAATCTTTACATGAATGTAAATTTTAACCCAAAGTATGGAACGCCATAGCTGCCTTATGATGATGAGTTTCATTATGTGATGATACTTTGTCATTATATGATGGTACTTTGTCATTATGTGATGGTACTTTGTCATTATGTGATGGTACTTTGTCATTATGTGATGGTACTTCTTCATTATGTGATGATACTTTGTCATTATGTGATGGTACTTTGTCTTTATGAGATCAAAGTTTATTATTATGAACAGCGCTGAAAAAAATAGTCATTTCTTATTTTGTTCAACAGGTAGTTTTTCTGTGTATCCCCCCCCCCAAAAAAAAAAAATCGTTTCCAAAAGGTCGCTTTCTCGAATTTCAAATCAATAACCAATATATAATTTATTATATATTAATGTTGCAGGGGCTGTTTCTGGGGGTAAAGAAACTCTGCGTAGGGTTCAATCGTTTTATTACCAAATATTACATGGCTCTAAAATTTACAACAAATCAAGTATCAAATATAGAAGTAACAATCAATCAATATAGTATAACAATATCACAGTTATTTATAGTACAATTAGTATATTTTAAGAGCTCTTTCGTAATGCTGGCGTCACACTGTCCCGATTTTGACATACGATGGACACACGAATGTGAAAATTTCAACTTCGTGCGAAGTTAGTCCCGAAGTTGCTAAAAATCAAAATCAAAGCCGAAGGATATACGATTAGAACAGATGGCTCAACGATTAGAAAAGAAGCAAATACGAATGGCTGCGAACCGATTACGAAGTTGTTACGATGTTATCAAGATTAGCCGAGAATTAGATTCGAAGGAGAAACGAAGTTAAACGATGGCTGTACGACGTTGTGTTTAGCATACGATGGGTCTACGATGCATTCCGAGGGGTATACGAAGTATGAAAGTAAGAACACGATTTGCAATAAGATTATATAGTTTATTGTATATAAATTGTCCTTTGCTGCTTCCATAACATGTTAAAACGAAGGCTTTCCAAATATACTCCTGCTGTCCCTGATGTCGACCAGGAAGAGTAGAGGAGACATTTGATGAAGCTAATATATAGAGGCTATTAAGATAAATAGGACAACCCGTTTGCAATAAAATGTGAATTGTAATAATGCGTTTTGCAATAAAATTATAGTACAGTCTACAATATGTCCGTTGGTCTTATCATTGGTGTATATGGATAAAAAATAAAACTAGGGCTTTCTTAGTATACCCACGCTGAATGTCCATGATTTCAACAAGAAAGGATGGATACATATGTAATATATAAATGTGGAGACTGAAGATAGCAAAGAAAACTGATGTTACTCGATTTGTTAGGCTCTTTCAACGTCTAAGAAAGTTACGCTAGAGTTACCCGTTATAACGCAAAAGAAACGCGTTATAATGGCATAGAAGCGTGTTATTTCGGGAGAATTGATAAAAGCGCGTTATATTAAATTTGAGATTACCAAGATGAGCCCAACGGTCTTTATTACTTTTGACCTAAAGTTCAACCATTTTAGCTTTTGCGAACGATTCTCGAACAAAGCGTGTTCACCTTACAATACATAATTCCTTAAACCGGTCCCATATCTAAAAGTCCAAAGGTCCCGTAACGTGTGCGGACCGAAACTGAACGTAAACTTGATCTACTCGCATACAGTACACACACAAAAAGCAATTAAAAAAAAACCTATACGGGTTTAGAAAAAAAGTGTTGGAAACTGAAAGGAGTAGAGCCACGAAGGCGGCAAATCGGCCCAAAAATTCAACTTTGATATACTTCCTTGTAATTGCTCCCTTGATGTTCATTAGACTTCATATTTTATAAATTGCAGTATCTTCTGGTTTAATTGCTTATCAACAAAGAGGATATTTGGCTAAAAATCAGTCTTTTTTGTACAAAATCTCGTTTTTTGACATTTTTCATTGAATTTCATGTATAAATCGGTGAAAACGAAAATGGCCACACCCGTCGACCAAAATCATTTTGTGATACAAATGTGTATTTTTATGTTATAAAATGATAATCAAAAAATTACGATGGTCGACGAATGTGGCCAATATTATTTTTGACAAAATGCGACGAGAAAACAGTGAAAATAGGCGAAAAATTAAGTATTGTATAATTTATAGCGTGTTTGAAATGCTATGGCTAGACCTGTGATGTAGATATTTTGTTAAATCTTACATATATGAAGAGTTCAATTATACCTTAACTCATTTTGGATAAATTTACGAAGAGTTGAAGTAGTTTAAAAATTAGTAAAAATACCGGGACGATTTGAGGCATTCGTGGCTCTACTCCTTTCAGTGAATTTTCAAAGTTCAAAGTGTCCTAACTCCTTTAAAAGTTTGCGGACCGGAATGACACGTTAACTTGATCTTAAACTCACATACACATATCTATATAAATGTATTAGTTTTTCAAAAAAGTGCTGAAAAATTAGTATGACAATGAGAGGGTCGGGCCGGACAGACAAACAAACGGGCAGACGAAGTGCAAACCTAAAGCCTCTTCTGCTTTTGTCGGTAGGAGACTGATAAAAACTGAAGTAAGTGTAAAATGTTTAAACCTTTATTTCTGATATTGAAATTTAAGTATTAAAAGATACCACAAAAGCCTGGACAAGGACGCGGAAGAGTGTAACGCCTAGCAGGAAACAACAGGACGAAAAGGAAAGCATCAGAATGCTCTAGGTCACGACTGTCTTCACTTTGTTTTGTCTGGAAAGCTCATTTATCCTGAAAATCTAAAATATCGCAAATATAAAAATGATGATCACCATTATAAACTTAAAGTAAATGTGTCTAAACCATAGTACACAGAAACGATGACCAAAAGATTAAAAAGATATTAGTCCCTTAATCTTCATCTTTCGTACATATACATTTAATTTAGTGAAAACTACTAAAATAAGTTCTAGTATATAAAAAACTTAAAAGAGAATGAACCATACGACAAATGCATACTGTTGCAAAATTTTGTATTTAGAAATTATCTTGCTTCTTAACAGTGCCGTGTTTCCATCTCCATGCCATTACCCTATGCCATTACTCTAATTACGACGGCTATACGAATATACAGCGAGGCCCTTACGACGTCGTGTTTCAATCGAGGACCATCGGGGAACTTCTCGTTTCATTCGTGTCACCATCGTAAGATAAATGCAACCGACGACAATAAGAACTCAACACGAAATGATAAGATGCAATCACGAAGGCATTACGATGCAAAAGATGGAATTACGAATACAACACGAAGATGGGCCTTCGCACGAAGCTTCGGCAGTTTTTTAACATGTTAAAAAATTAGGAAGGCATCACGAAGTTGTTGCCGAACTTGGAATGTTTCCGCCGATGGTGCTACGATGGTGAAAGATGGCAACACGAATAGCGCGATTTGGATACGATCACCCCCGATTTAGAAAATATCCATAATCGTGTATCCATCGGGGACAAAATCGGGATAGTGTGACGCCAGCATAACGCAGAACAGGTGCGATCTGTTATGGTACATTTAACCTTTTAAAATTATTTATCGCATTCCAAAGTGATTGGATGTGTATAGCATTACAATAAAACGAGCCAACCTCAAAACTTTATATGAAAATATGAAGGTGTATTTGCGTGATTAAAATAGCAAAATAACTTTAAATGTGTAAATTAATAATCTATAACTCTAATATGTCATTATCAATATATGTTTCTAAATAGTATATGTAAAGTTTTGTAAATCCGCTTGATACAATATCGGAATATTAAATAATCAAAAAAATTAAGGGAGACAATAAAAATCTTACCACACGCAAATATACAGACTAAGCTTACCACTTGTGGAGCAAGCCGTTAAAGAAGAAAAATGTTGTTTACAAAGTTTAAATATTTAATAAATTATGTATCGGTTATGGATTTGAAATTCGATTTGAAATTCGAGAATAAACCATTAGGAAACTTTTCTTTTTTTTGGAAAGGGGGGGATACACAGAAAAACTACGTGTCGAACAAAATATTTGTCATAAGAAAAGAATATTTTTTAGCGCTGTTCATAATAATAAACTTTGATCTCATAAAGACAAAGTATCATCACATAATGACAAAGTATCATCACATAATGACAAAGTACCATCACATAATGACAAAGTACCATCACATAATGACAAAGTATCATCACATAATGAAGAAGTACCATCACATAATGACAAAGTATCATCACATAATGACAAAGTATCACCACATAATGAAGAAGTATCATCACATAATGACAAAGTACCATCACATAATGACAAAGTACCATCACATAATGACAAAGTATCATCACATAATGAAAAAGTATCATCACATAATGAAACACATCATCATAAGGCAGCTATGGCGTTCCATACCAAAGGGTTGAAAGCAAATAGCATGTATAAAAGGGAGATGTCAATCAACTCGAAGGGCTCCGCTAGTTGAACCCTGTACTTTAAGGACCAATTTAGACTCGGTATAAACTTTTGATACATGCTATCATGATTTTTGAAGAATTTTCACTCAAGATGATAGTCAGCAAAATATGTTAGTAAATTTCTCAAAGAGAGACTTCTTGACAATAACTCGAAAATATTTTCGTAATAAATTAGCATGTAACGCCTGTACCAACTTATGCTTTTATGTTTTGGTTAGTAAAATGCTGCAACTTTTGCATCGCTGTGCATATTGATTTTTATCAAGTATAAAATGGAGCAACGTATTGCAATGACTTAAAAGTGGTCGTTTATCCGAAGTTTACAAAAAAAAATTTTTAATTCTTTTTTTTTTTTCACATATTTAGTTTTAAGTTTACTAAATAAAATAATATGTTGTTATCAATATCAATTCTGTACTATAGTCTTAAGTTTTTAAGGGAGAATTTTCATATTTTTGTTTAATTTTTTGTTTAACATTTTCAAGTTTGGGCCTGCTGCTTTATTTAGTATAAACATCATTTATCCTGGATTGGGAAACAAGCTTAATGCTTATGTAAATCCCTCTCCAGCTAACAGTTTGCGAGTGTAGCCTTTGCAGCGGCCCCCCATTGAGCCTACTCTAATCGAACTCTACAAAGGGTCTTTAACGTGCATGGGGCATTGCTCTCAACATACACGGGGCAACTTTTTTTCGTCCCTTCCGAAGGACTAGCATCGTTCCTTGAGACCATCCTCGCAAATGGTGTCAAGAGAGAGTCGGAAATTTTCACCCCGGCTTTATTTAGTTGATAAATTCTTTAAATAGTTGCCGTTGTGTGGTTATTTCATTTGATTCACGTGTTTCATATAAATATGAATACAATGATAATGTTCTAGATTCATAATCATAAAGATATTTGTCTAATTTCATTAAACGAATCTATAGATGCATCTAGTAATAGCAAACGGACTTTTTATAAGGGCTACGGTCACGGAACCGCAGCTTCCAGTGGCATTAGAGTGAACTTTTATACTTTCGGTTCCTGTGGCCTGTCACATTTTGGAAACCCGTCCCCCTTTTTCCTTGTCCAAGCCCAAGGCGGGGCCCAACGGGCAAGACACCCTATACAAATCGATCTAGAGCTGGATTCGGTCTCAGCGTATATACCGGACAATTTTCTAGCGATATCATGTTAGGCGTTACGTCTTTTAATATTCAAAGCTTACCGTAAAACAAGATTGTTGTTGTTATCTTCATTTTTAAGATTCTTTTGCACCGGAAGTTAGTTTTGAAAGAGTTGCTCCCCTTTGAATGCAGACGATTTATCAGGATTTTAATGAACATGTTTAATACGGGAGGCAGGTAGCCTTATGTTTTTATCAGTTGTGGTTCCAATTCTTAAATCTTCTTATCTAGAACATAAACAAAAGTTCTAACCTGGTAAAAATTCTATAAAACTAGCCGTTGATTTCAGAACGACATTAAGCCAATTTCGATTTAAGGGGATATGTTGTGTCCCCGTTACTGTGTGGACTTATGTGCACGACCCCCGGCACGACCGCACCGGTCCCTTTTTTTTCAGAAAATGTTAGAGATTTTTTTCAACTTAAGTCAATCTTTGTTTCCATTATCTATATGTAAAGCGCACCCGCTTTCAAATTATCCGGCTACGCCAGTGAGAACGGACCAGCAAGCAAATGTTTAATTCTAAGTATATGGGAAAAAGAAGTGTTTTGTCTGTTTTAGGTTGCCTCCTTCCAACTTTTTTTGCATTATTGGTGCTGGATATCTACTGGTGTAAAACAATACAAACATACAGACTGGGTCATACAAGATACAAAAGATCAGTAAGTACCGGTATTCAGATTGATCCTTTACTGTTCTTAATCAGTCGACTTAATCTTAGATTGAAAACATAATTTAGCAATCAGTACTGCAAATTCCCGCGGCATTTTGTTGTCATCCCATAAGAAAACTACTCTAAACATTGGGGCAATAGTCTATTATTGTCATAATAAAATCTTTAGTCTTTCAAAAAGCCTTTCTGGTTACTTGTTACTTACATACAGCTGTGATGTTCTAACTGCTGCACCGCCAACGTCCTCAGCCGAGGCCATCCCTCATCGTGTGTTTCGACCCCTAGCTCGGTACACTCTCAGGATGGGGGGTCCACAGTGGTGATCAGTCACTGTGCGTTGGTGGTGGGTTTCCAGCTACTGGTGTCTCTCTTCATCCACACCCAGCATGATGCTCTCTCTGCTGCCTGTGCCATCTTCTGGACTGTTGATCTTCTGTTGTGTCATGTTACTCCTAGCCCTGTTAACATTCTCCACACTGACTGGGCTGGAAAGCCTCTACATCCGACCTCTATAGGATAGCTTCAAGTCTGCCGTCCTCTCTCTCTACACTCCGTCAGCAAAGGATCGTACTTTGTTCTCTTCCTCTCATGGGCTTCTGCACATCTTTCCTCCCATGGTACTGTCAACTCTACTATTACAATCTTCTTGGTCCCTGGTGACCACAGTACAATGTCTGGTCTGAGATTGGTTGGAATGATCGCAGGGAATTTCCGTTGATGGTCTAGGTCTACCGCCAGCTTCCAGTCATTAGCTTGGTCCATCACTCCTAACTTCTTTCTTTCCATCTTTGCTGTTGTTTCGCCTTAATTCCTTCACAAAACTTATCTGTCTAGGTTTGGTTTTAGGTCTGCAAGTTCTTATTCTTCCGCTGTCTCTCAATTGTGTCTGCTACCTCTCTTAGGACTTCATTGTGTCACCACGTGTATCTCCCCTCGGTAAGAGCCACCTGACAAGAGGACAAGATGTGATGATTTAATACTTTTATCACTAATTGTTTGAAGTGTTGTGTCGGATATAAAATCGATATGTTTGATTTTGTACATTAGACGATAGATGCTTGTTTATAGCTACATCTGTCATTAACAGTGAGTGCAGTGAGTGAGTGCTTTAATGAGAGTTCCTGGATATATGTCTATTTTTTTTTTCTTATGTCTCAAAAAGAAAAAGGGTAGCTGTAGTAAATTTCAATGAACAATTACAATGGGATTTAAAGATGTGTTTTTTACAGAGTACTGTGAAAGTGTACTTAAATTCATGATCATCAATTTTTTAGGATTGGGAGTAAATTGCATATTCGTGGATTCATGAATTTGTGGTTTAAACGATTCTTTATTAAAAGCAATGTTTAATTTTCTGTTAGTTGGGATTTAATTTCGTGTTTTGTCTGACCCATTTTATACTCCCACTCTTATAGATATTTTCACAGTATATAATAGAGAATATGTGTCTTTGGTAAAAAGAATAAAAAAACAGGTGATTGTATTATTGAAACATTTTAACTTTTTAAAGTTTAGGACGTTATCAAATATAGGAAAATTTGTTTACAAACGGGATTGTGAAATCAAGTTAATTTGAATGCTTTTTTTTCTTTGTAGATATCTGATGACCTCAGTAAACTGAAGAATCAGTCAAAGGACTTCATCACTCCTCCGGCAACGGGTAGGACTAAAAAGCAGCAAAATTCTAAAATCTTATGATGGAAGCTAATCTCAGTAACTACACTACCAACAATTTACTTACATTTTATCGGTACAAAAACAGCCAGTATATATACAGTACTTTTCTGCCCAGTCATATTGCAGTACATTTCATACCCGTCATTTTGCAGTACTCTTATTATCTGTCATTTCACAGTAATGATAGTTGCAGTCATTTACCAGTACTGTCATAAAATGTTAATTTACAGTACTGCTATATTCAGTCATTTTACAGTACTGCAATTTGCAGTCATTTTACAGTAGTGCAATTTGCTGTCATTTTACAGTAATGCTTATTGTTGTCATTTTAAAGTACTGCTATTTGCTGTCATTTTACAGTACTGCAATTTGCAGTCATTTTACAGTACTGCAATTTGCTGTCATTTTACAGTAATGCTTATTGTTGTCATTTTACAGTACTGCTCTTTGCTGTCATTTTACAGTACTGCTATTTGTTGTCATTTTACAGTACTGCAACTTGCTGTCATTTTACAGTACTGCAATTTGCTGTCATTTTACAGTACTGCTATTTGTAGTCATTTTACAGTACTGCTATGTGTAGTCATTTTACAGTTCTGCTATTTGTAGTCATTTTACAGCGATGTTATAACTGAGTAAATAGCGGTTTTAGTTATACTTTACACGATGCTTTCTATGTATGTACTAGTATATCTTTTGTTTGTTAGGTGCTTTACTTCGTTAGCAGTATCCTGTAAATGATTTAGTGGAGGAAAAGGAGAACACAATAAGGCCAATCCGGGTGGATACTTCTTTTGACCGCCATTCAAAAGATGCAGATACATGTAGCTTCCTGTAGGGGATCTTAATCTTATCAGGAAATGAAGCAGGGTACTTTTATGCGCTAAAATTCTGGCGTTTTTTTCAAACAGGTTTTACGCATTATGGCATCTCTCGACAACAGGGCTCATTCAACCACACTTCACAGAGGCTTCGTGTCGTAGAGGTATGGCACTGGTGAAATGTGTGAGGCATAAAAGTCGAGTTAGAGTGAAAATTGACAATGGTAAGGTGGTGGAAGAAACAATGAGGTACCAAAGAGGCATCCGAATATCGTAAGTCCGAAATTTCGAAGATAAAATCAAAAGACGAGAAATACCGGTACAACGACAACACAAAGAAACAAACAACATAAAGTTACAAAAAAAAAAACCAACTGAAAGACAACCGGCAACAAGAACTCAAGTCGCAACAAGAGTGAACTCAGGTGCTCCGGATGATGGAAATGTTAGTACGAATGTAGTTGGTCATGTGTACAGGTTTCTGAGCACTTTATAAAGGAATTATACCAACAAGCCTGTTGCTATAATTTGGGCCTATTAGCTCTCTAAACCCGCATGCTGTTAATTTATTACGAAGAGGTGTGTATGTTTAAAAACCTTGATTACAATTAAGATTTCTACACGTGGGCAATGTCCCCCGTCGCCGCATTAAAGTTGAAAATTTACTTTGACAATCTAGTCTCATTGTTCATGTAGAATTTGTCATCCTCAAAATAGTATTAATATACATACAACTGCTTACTAAAATGAAAAAATCTCGAGCCAAATCTGTTCAGCAGCCTCAGAGGAGCCCACAGGGGGTTCCTATGACCTACAATACACTAAGTGGATAAAATCCCATAACTCGTATACAATTCGCCAAATCAAAATGATGTTGCAATATGATCAACAACATATGATGACAATCAATCCTACAAAACTTCATCAAAATCCGTTGAGTAGTCTCAGAGGAGTTGCGCTCACAAAGTGTTCATATGACCTAAAATGAACTCCTACAAAATTCGTTGAATCAAAATGAAATTGCAATATGATCAACTACAGATCATGACAAACAATTCTACAACATTTCATCAAAATCTGTTGAGCGGTCTCAGAGAAGTTGTGCTCACAAAAGTGTGACGGACGGACGCACGGACAATCTAATTAAAAACCGGGAGCAATTCGAGATAGGTTTTTAATTAGATTGTTGCACGGTGGGGGACAAAAAAAGGTAGATTTAAAACATTATTTCGCTGGAAATTAGTTCCATGTTAACCTGGTTAACAACCTGACATGTGTGTTGAAACAAGCAAAAAATGCTAACCCCTCCGAAGCACCGATTTCACTCTTGTTACAACTTAAGTTTGCACTGTTGATTGCTGTTCATTTGCTACACTGTATATTTGAGTGGTGGGTCTTTTTGTATACACGTTTCTTTGCGTTGATTGATTTTGTCCTTGCCCGTTCGGACATTTGACATTTAATTAAATGCCCATTGGTGCTTCCTTTATCACTGATGGCCTCTGTTACATTCCAGGTCTGTGCATGATAAATTGTATAGCATTTTATTATTTTTGGGATGATAAATTCATTCTTGTATTTGTTTTGACATCTCTGATATTTATGATGCTGGTATTCAAATTCAATATTTGGTGGCATCTCTATTTGAATGACGTTGATTCTGTTTAATTATATTTTAAGGGGTCACTTTAATCTTATATAGAAGTTATTATTCAGAAAAAGGTTATATTATTATAACAAAAATACAGAACATGAATTATTAATCTTATTTCTAAGAAGTAAACGCAGGGCAAAGACACACTGGATAAATTGAAGATCCCAACGGTCTTCACTTGAACCAGGTTTTCTTTCGTTCTTTCGTTTTAATTTTATTGGACTATTCTATTGTAATATTGCAGGAGTCCCGGAGTAGCACAATATGTAGTTCTCCGTGTAATATGGTTATAATTTGCCTGTATTCAATAAAAAAGACAAAAAACTATGTATGTGTTTGTAAATGTGCAAAATTCATAAACACAATAATATAGACACAAACAACTACTTCGTACCACTTTTTAAAAAGAAATATTGTGGCGTTGAATCATAATTTTAAGTCGCAAGCATCTTCAATGCTTTTGAAAGTATATACAAATATTATCCAAAAGTAGCGATAAGTGACACCAGAACACTTATATATCTTAGTCAACATTTACAAAATATGATATTGTATTTGATGCTGGTTTTCAATATTTGCATAAAAGTCTATCCTTTCCTCTTCTTCACAAGACTTTGTTTAATATTGTGGCTCATATTGTGTGGCAACGATCTCCAAATTTACTAATATGCAATAAGGTTATACATTTTAATCCTTTGCCTCTGGGTATAGCAGTAGGTCTTTGAATATACTTCTGACTTGGTACTAAAATATAAAAAAAAAACCAATTACTGATAACATTTAAAGAACAACACACGGGCAACAAAAGTATGTCTCGCCGGTTGCACCTTCATGAAACTCATTTACATGTCTGTCTATGCATTTACACGGGGGTATTACCGGCTATAGTTTAGTGCTGTATGATTTTTGACATGAAGGACAATAAGAGAAAAACCTGGCCAATAGACTAAATGCATAGGATAAAACTGTTATCTATTATTTACACTTATTGTTCATTTCGTTGTTAAAAGCCAAACACGGGTAAATAATTAGGTCTTCAGTTTGCCATTGTTAACCATAGCCGGTAAGAGAAAACACGACGTCAGGTTTACATATCATGGAGATTGTAGAGCATCACATAAGGCTTTTGTACATAATAAATATCAGGCACTTGTAATTAATTTATTTCCCATAAAGTGTTATAAAAACATCAACTCATTTATACATCAAGTCTGAAATGGGGTCCAGATCACATGGCATTGTGACAGTTGTGTAGACCGTAACCTATCATTTTCCAAATGATACTTTTTCCAGAACATGATATAGTTTTATAAAGATTAAAGGTTAAAACAGACCTCGGTTAGCAGTCGTTGAAACGTAGGGCAGTTTCATTAAAATCAGACCTTCAATGTCGCTCCCCCTTTTTTGCTATGTCCAACGAACGGACATAGAAAAAAAGGGGGGAAAGATGAAGCTTCAACAAGCGGACATAGCAAAAAAAAAGAGGGGCGACATTGAAGTTCTGATTTTAATGAGACTGAAAGTAGAGTTGTGTAAATCATAAACTAAAGTTTCTGTATACCACATATCAGATGTCTTAGTTTAATACTTTGCAAGTAATTCATTTTCCATAATTTAACTATACGAAAAAGTTTACACCTAAGAATAAGGTTTACGAGTTTCGAAGTTGTTGAAGCAAAGTCACATGGCATGGCAAATATTATTTAGCTTAAATGTCTGTATACCAAATATCAGATGTCTAAATATACTAGTATTCTATTTTAATTTATTATTTTTTCACAAAAATCTTTCAAAGTAGTTTATAGCCCGCTCCCCTAATTTTAAAATATGTCACCCTTTCGACTACAGCCAAAATCGCTATTATGATTGTTGTTAATGTGTCCCTTTTTGATATATATAGCCCTCACTCCAAGGAACACGCGTATCGAGCCAGGTAATTTTTAATAGTTTGAGTTTTTTAGTGCTCACACTAACTAGGCGACAAACGTACTGGCCCAAAATTTGATATTATTCTTCTTTTTTTACTATATATGTCATGAACAAGAACAGATTTCTTAGGTCATAAATTGATTGCAAAGTGCAAAAAATTCGAAGTCGACTCGTTTCACAGAAAGCAACAGACTGAGATATCTGCTACAGTGTACGAAAAAAGTTATATGGACGCTCGTGTACAATGGTGTACACGTACACAAGTACGGCCAGCAGCCCAGTGTAACATACTAGTTTTCCCCCCTACTCATCTTTCCCCCCGGAAAAATCAGTACATATTGAGATTTCCCCCCGGAAATATCAGTATATACTGAATCTTCCCCCCCTAAAATTTGGATAGGAAAAATTAGTATATACTAGATTTCCCCCCTTTCGCAAATCCCCATACTGATTTTTCCCCCTTCATATTACAAAGTGGCTACGATTACCTGGATTTACCTGGAAAAGTAACAATAAGAAAAAAATTATTGTTACCTGACGCCGGAAGTCAAAGTAAAATATTAACCGGTCCACGGATGCGGACCTGTTTTTATTAAAGTAACAATAAGAAATTTTCTTATTGTTACCGCTCGTTATTTTTACCTGAAAATGTGTTTACTTATACAACGAAATTCTTGTTTATTATTTATAAGCTTATTTTAATACACATGATACGGTCACATGAAAACAATAATAAAATTTGAATTAGGATGAATTTAAGTGCCAAGTTATTTCATTTTTGGTAACATTTCCTACACATCCAGTAGGTTGCTTTGGGTGGATTTTTAAGCCCGACACATGACAGATGATGCCGTTCCAGGCAACCATCACAAACAATGGAGGCCCGAATATGGACATCATGACTTCTGAGTCATCTGTGCCTGTCTTTGAGTTTTCTAATTTACTCGAACTTCTTTTATAAATTTTACCAAATTTGGTTTCTTGGAACGAATTTAACTTCTTTTCAAATTCAATAAGTGAATTGAATTTTTCTCCAATTGAAATTCAGACTCGTAAGAATATAAAAACAGACCAATTGAATTAACCTGGGCGATATTAAAGAAAAGACGGTGTTTCATTATATGGATTTTCATGACCACAGTTCAAGTCACCGGTGATTTTATAAGTTAAAATAAATAATTGTTTATTTCAAGTTTTCAATTACAACAACATTATATCATAGACCTGTATATTTAATATACAGATCTATGATTATATCATATGATAAAGAAATGTAGATATTGTTAATAATATTCTGAAATACAAGAATATTCAAATTCAAATAATCAGGTAACAATAACGCCAGGTAACAATAAAAAATAATACTTATTGTTACTTAAAACGGGCCCGCGTCCGTTACACGGTTTTCCGTTAGTCTGTCCTTCCGGTGTCAGGTAACAATAATTTTTTTCTTATTGTTACTTTTCCAGGTAACTGTATCCAGTGCCTTCATATTAAGGCTCCGTTTAGTCTTGCTTGATTTAATGCTATAATTTTTAATACACTTTGAGAAAAAAACTTGATCTTTTTGCAAGAATTGTTTTTAAATTTTTTTTTCTCCCTTAATATTGGATTAAACTACAAAATTGTCTAGATTCTTTTTAATTAAGCTAGTCTTATTTGGCTTTTTGTTTCATAATGTGACATATTATAAAAAGCATAAACATCAATTTGAGTTAAAAAAGATATCACAAAAGGCATTGTAAACGAAGCTTTCAGGAATTAATCAAATACAATAACAGAATTTTTTGTCTCCCAAAACATTCTACGTCGGTTTGTTAAACAGGAAACAGATAAGCGACAGTCCTGAAAACGCACCCCACCATTGGAAACTCCAACCAAAGCTGAATACCAAATATCAAAAGCCTGCAAATAACATAAACTGTGACGGACGCACAAAAGAACGGACGCCAGTGCATTTCTATGGTCACGGTCCACGTTATTTGGACACTCGAAACAATTCTATTTGTGCAATTGCTTTAATTTGAAGAAGTGGTTCAACAGTAATATTATAGCATTTAAGGCTCTCTTTTTGAAATGATCATGAATAGGTTGATAGATAGTTATTTCTCTGTGTCACGCTGACTACGATATTAACCATAACATGTATAAGGGATATTCCTAATAGACTGAAAATGTTGTTATGAAAACTGAAATCCACATGGTCTTTACATTCTTAAATCTAAGCAAAAACACTAAAGATTTCCCTTCTCAAATCTTTGCAAACATCTATGATATCACATCCGCACTATATATAACAATAAGAAAAGGATACTCTTAAACTAAAATTCATTGTAAGTAATTATCTTAAAGATATTGAAAGTCTCACCTATTTCACAGTTAGTAATAGTGCAACGGTCTTGAATACTGGAGGAAAGACCTGTATGGCGGAAAAATGAGAAAATGTGTTTACACATACCAGATTTTCCCCTGGGGGAAAACGTAGTATATACTCATTTTCCCCCAGGGGAAAATCTAGTATATACTAGATATTTCGGGGGGAAAGCTCAGTATATACTCATTTTTCCGGGGGGGAAATTCTGGTATGGGGGAAAAACTAGTATGTAACACCGGCATTAATATGTCCCCGCAAGATTATTTTCTTGTGTGTCTGTTGTACTAATTTTTTTAAAAGATGATCAACTACCGGTGTGGTTTTCGTTACTACCGGACTTGCTGCAATAATGTAGCTCCTTTGTAGACATATGTACATCATGTATATGGTGGAGCTACAGAAGAGGCAGAATTACTCATAATGGATATAGCAGCATGTTGGAATTTTATGATTAGCATTCACTCAGTTTACTAATCTGATCATGAACTTTATTGTTAGGTCCAAAATCAAACCTGAGATAATAAGTTTTAATTTTCTCAGATCAAACGTAGTAAAAATATGATTACAGTAAATATATTAAAATGTAGAGCAAAGGGTCGGCGGATCCAGGACCTACATTGCAGTTATCATGTTCATTTAACTTGCACACTAGAATTATAACCCTTTATTCAATGTTTACCTTTCTAGTGCAGTTATTTTTATGTCTCTACTTGATTTGTAAATGCTACTTAAATACCGTGATTGTACACTTAAATATTTGGAAAAAAATCTCAGTCAAATGACTATATTCCATTATGATATGGATTATGACATGGACAATTTTTCATAGACACGGACATTATTTCATAGATACAAGTTTGAGATGAAATAAGGTCGATCCCCTATTTAACCCGAATAATACATCCTTGCAGTCGCTACATTAACCCCTCCGCCGAAGTATACGAAGGCAGACAGGGCTTGAATTATTCGAGTTTTCCCTTTTTTGATATGCTATAATATTATCATAAAATAATGAATTATTATATTGTACTGTAAGGATCAGTAAGTACAAAATGTATTCTGATAATTCAGGTATCGAATTAGAGAAACTATATCAAGTACCAAACAAGCGGCAGCATGAGTACAATATAACATTTAAACATGTTAAAGAGAAAAGAACAATGATTAAAGAGTTACAATCACACGTACATCAGTGTAGCAAGACAAATATCATAGATATTCATGTACATATATTTATTTAAAAATAAATTCACCCACTGCAGTAAAACACCATTCATTGGATCTTCAGAAGTAAGTAAAAAAATAAGTTTTTGTTCAGAGTTTAGACTTTCAAATTTTTTACTGTTTTATTTTCTTTCTTAATAAAAATGTACAACTTTCCCTTTCCTGCTGAAAATGTTTACAAATTAAAAAATGAATTAAAAATAATCAAGGAATTAGATCTATATATAATTCCTTGAAATGTTTTTTTTTTTTATAAATTTATCTACTCAGTTGTGGGGCTTGTTTAGGGGGGGGGGTACCAATATCCCATATCCCCATAAATTTTTCATCAAATATCCTGTATCCCAAAAAATGTTTTTCCAGTATCCCATATCCCTCATCGTCGGAAACCCACGGTTGGTCACGCTCTCGCTACGCTATCTCTTACCACCCGGTGGTAAGAGATAGCGTAGCGAGAGCGTGACCAACCGTGGGTTTCCGACGATGATATCCCTGTAAATAAAATTGACAAAAATATCCCATATCCCAATAAGTTTTGCCTCAAATATCCTGTATCCCACTAAGAAAATGTGTGGATATCCCATATCCCAATATACCCTAAACAAGCCTCAGTTGTAAACAAATGGTCAGAGGTTCTAGCTTTTTTGGTAAATCCGATCATTGTAATATGTCATTGTACATTTGGCTCCAAGGCCCCATGAGTGGTAATATTATAAAAGAATTCCTCTCAGGAATTTCCATTTTGGATCTTAGATCTTTTAAGATCCTTACGGTACCCCCCCTTTTTATATGAAACTTTGCTATATATAATTTGAAAAATATTCTGATCTCCAAATAAATAAAAATAACCATTAAAGATAGTTAACCTATTTGCTTTTAAATTAACTTACTAGTTAGGCGCTGTCATATTTTGTAACATGTATCATGATTACTGCCATCGACTTTAAATAAAACTTTTAAGCTTGCATGATTTCCACGATGCTGTTTGATTACGAAAGTGAAAGTACACTTAACTACGCGTGATATAGTCCTAAATTAGTACCGATTTTCTTGTTTATTATGCATTGTTTTTTGGCCACTAGGTCTATTTATTCATGATAAACATTTTTAAAATCTCATTTTTAAAATGAGAACACTACTGTACAAACATACTCTATACCGCGTAGTACTACAAAGGTGCTCGTGACGCAATGAGGCGGAAAGAACAAAACAACGAGGGACACCAGTCAGACAAGGTATTTATAAATCTTTATTTTCTGCACGATTTTTTGCAAAAAAATACAGACATATATTTTTAACAAAGCGCAAACACGTGTTGTGATAGATTATGTGCCCCGGAACAACTCTGGAGCGGACACGGTCGTGTGCATGACGGTCTACTAGTTCGAAGGTCCGTTAGTCCGAAGGTCCGCTAGTTCGAAGGTCCACTAGTCCGAAGGCCCGGTAGTCCGAAGGCCCATAAGTCCGAAGGCCCGGTAGTCCGAATTACTACGAACCAGAAGAATTTAAATCCAAAATATCAGTTTTTAATTGTAAATAGAAGACTTGGACATGCACGGAGTATAAATACTCAGTTCTGAGTAAACTATGTATCTGGAAGACGAAGGCGAAGACGAGATATAGGACATAGAAAACTTAAAATTATGGACCGACAAATGTGCTATCCGTTTCAACGAAAAAAAAGTTTTTAGACCGCCCTACGAAATCATTGCCAGAAAAAAAAACGTGGCGCCCACCATCCCACAATCCCGTTGTATAAAAGCCAAAATAAGTTCCTACGACATATCAGAAACAGAAACAGATATGATATTGGGTTTTCAGTATGTTGCATAAGTGATGTGTGAAGTATTTTCAGGCTTTTGTTTGTTATCAAAATTGCATATATTGCCTCTATGTCTGTATGTGCAAATTATAGTTTGAATAGTCCTAAGGGTTGTTTTATGCAAGTTCGTATGTAGCTGTATACAGATGAAGAAAACTGTTCAAATTTTATACTCTATAAAATAACTCTGACCGCCAGCCACTGAGGTTTCTATCCTTCAATTTCAATTTGAGACTGTGCAACCCCCTTGATGCTTAGCCGTCAATTCCACAGACTCACGCCTGCATAGAATCATTATAAAGGTTAATGAGGGCATACGTGATCATTAATGCACTCCGTAGTGTTAGGCAGTGAGAACGGGGATACCGGGATGGAATGTAGAGGGGAACAAAAGTGGCTGGAAGCAGAGATAGAGGGTCGAAAGCAGTCTTAGCTTGTGGTATATTTCCCAGAAAAGCGGGGACATAATCTAACTGAAGTTGGGGAGTCGAATGCAGACGGTAGGAAACTGTGGTTGGCGAGAAGCATGTTTTAAGACGTATTCCCTTGTCAACAATGACGAACAATTCAATCTGAGAAGGAATACTGCTAGCGAGCTCACAAAAGAAAGCTCTGCTCCATAAACTGGGAAAAGACACTAAAAAGTTCAATCTTACCTAACAGAAACGAAAATTCGTCATATGGTAGATCTATCATGACTTCTCTATTAAGATTTTTAAAAATCATCATCGGCAAGCATTATGGGAGTTTCGCTTACGAGATACGGTAGGAAGGCATACAGACGGACGGATAGAAAGACAGGGCGATTCCTACGCCTCCTCAACTATGTTTGCGGTCGTATAATATTAAGGAAACCATGCAGTGATTTCTGATCTATTCAACATTATTTTGGGGAAAGGGGGTAAAGTTATGTTGCCATATGTAAGAGAAGCTCCACCTCTTTTCGCTTTGTCGGGAAGACATTTTGTTTAGAAACTCCTCTGAAATTACAGAACGGAATTCAACAATTTACGACCCTTGGTATGTAGGAAGTTAACTGAATATTAGCATGGAATTTAGTTTTGTTAGAGTTATTCCCCTTTGAACTTTGAAAATTTGCATGTGATCTTGTTTGTGCTCGCAACTCCTCTAAAACTATTGTACGGTTCGAATTTTATGAAACTAAGTATGAAGCTAGTACACTATATGCAGTTGTACATATCAGCAGACAAATTTAACCCTCAATAGTTTGTGGTAGTAACGGGCTTTGAAATTTGAACTTTTTGGGGGAAATGGGAGAAATCGTTTTTGCAAGAAAACACAACCTTAATAACAAACTTTAATTTGGTACATGTATGCAATTGGCATCGGAGAAGTAGCAAAGCAGATTTGTGTCCCATCTGTTAAACCTGACCTGAATTTTTAATTATAAAATCATTATTCACTATAAATAAAACACTAATGGTAAATTCTGTGAGGGTACTATAAGTTGTAGCAAGTGAAATTATGTATGCTTATGTCAGGTCTGTAGTACACCTATACATCCTGGTTCTAATTAATGGTGCATTCGAATGTCCTAAATCCGGAAAACCATGAACTAGGAAAGTTCGTGTGTACATATAAAGGTGATAATAAAATTACTGAACTTGGAGGAGCAATCTTAATGTCAAAGAGAAACTAGGGGTGGCCCTTAGTTGTGCTAGTAATAACCCCACTCGATCAGTCAGAAAACAGGAAATAGATATGGAACTGACCTGGAAAGGAGAAGCCCGATACAACTAATCATGCTTAAGCTGTATACCGAATTTGAGATCAATCCCTTCAGTAGAAGCCGAGAAATCTGTTACGAAAATTTTTCTATTTTTGGACCCTTTAAAAAGTCTAAGTCGGCTCAGAAAACAGGAAGTGGATGCGCGACTGACCTGGAAAGGGGAGGCGTGATACAACTCATCATGCTGAAGCTGTATACCAAATTAAAAACCAATCACTTCAGTAGAACCCGAGAAATCTGTAACGAAAGTGTGTTACGGACGGACGGACGGACGGACAGACGGACTGGCAAGGTGATTGCAATATAGCCCCCTCTCTTAAGAGTGGGGGCATAAAAATGAAATATTGAAGACATGCCGGAAAAATTGACGATTGCAATGGTCCTGACTTGGTACAGGCATTTCAAAAGAAATGATGGGTTAAACCAGTAAATAAATCCTGATGTTTTCGGACTAGTGGACCTTCGGACTACCGAACCTTCGGAATAGTGGACCCTCGGACTAGCGAACCTTCGGACTAGTGAACCTTCGGACTCGCGGACCTTCGGACCACCGGGCCGACACCGGCATACTCACTGTGTTTTGTAGTGATCTGTAGTGATCGCACACAAGAAATATGTCACATAAAGTGTTAGTCCAAATAATTAGGCCGTTACGGGGAAGGCTAACGTTTTTATTTGGATTTTTTTCTTGGACGCCTTCCTGTCGCAGGAAGGCGTAACAACAAAAATCATAAAAAAAGCCTTACAAGACGTCCTAATTATTTGGACTAATAAAGTGTGTGTTTTGGTGTTTAATGCCCTTTATCGCCGCACCTGGGCCATGAAGGGCGGTCAGTTTTATTGGTGGAGGAAACCGGAGTAACCGGAGAAAACCACAGACCTTTGGCAGGTACATACAGTTGGGGAAGTCCCTTTTTAGCTCACCTGGACCGAAGGTCCATGTGAGCTATTACCATCACTTGGCGTCCGTCGTCGTCGTCTGTCGTCGTCTGTTAACGATTTTTCAAAAATCTTCTCCTCTGAAACTACCCAACAGAATTTAATGAAACTTGGTATGAATGATCCTTAGGGTGTCCTGCACCAAACTTGTGTTTTGATTTTTGATCCGTTAAAAAACATGGCCGCAGTTACTAAAAATAGACTAGGGGGGTCAGACTACTGTTTTTGGCTTATAAATCAAAAAGTATAAGAGATAGAGGAAATCTGAGGCCACGCTACTGATTCAGCATCAAAAGCTCTACAAAAGTCTCCATTTTGTCAAAGTTGTCAGATGACCCCTTATAGGGGTTACGGCCCCTTGAAGGTGAAAAATAGCATTTTTTCATGTTTTTGGCCTACAGAATGAAAACTATTGCAGATAGAGATTAGCTGTTGCTTGCTTAAATGTTCAGCTCATTTAACTCTACAAAATTCTCCATAGGGTCGAAGTTGTCAGATGACCCCTTATAGGGGTCACGGCCCCTTAAAGGTGAAAAATAGCCATTTTTCATGTTTTTGGCCTACAGAATGAAAACTATTGCAGATAGAGATTAGCTGTTGCTTGCTTAAATGTTTAGCTCATTTAGCTCTACAAAAGTCTCCATAGGGTCGAAGTTGTCAGATAACCCCTTATAGGGGTTACGGCCCCTGAAAAATAGCGTTTTTTCATGTTTTTGTCCTACAGAATGAAAACTATTGCAGATAGAGATTAGCTGTTGCTTGCTTAGATGTTCAGCTCATTTAGCTCTTCAAAATTTACCATAGGGTCGAAGTTGTCAGATGATCCCTTATAGGGGTTACGGCCCCTGAAAAATAGCGATTTTTCATGTTTTTGGCCTACAGAATGAAAACTATTCCAGATAGAGATTAGCTGTTGCTTGCTTAAATGTTCAGCTCATTTAGCTTTACAAAATTCTCCATAGGGTCGAAGTTGTCAGATGACCCCTTATAGGGATTACGGCCCCTGAAAAATAGCGATTTTTCATGTTTTTGTCTTATAAAATGAAAACTATTGCAGATAGAGATTAGCTGTTGCTTGCTTAAATGTTCAGCTCATTTAGCTCTACAAAATTGTCCATAGGGTTAAAGTTGTCAGATGACCCCTTATAGGGGTTACGGCCCCTGAAAAATAGCGATTTTTCATGTTTTTAGCCTACAGAATGAAAACTATTGCAGATAGAGATTAGCTGTTGCTTGCTTAAATGTTCAGCTCATTTAGCTCTACAAAATTCTCCATAGGGTAGAAGTTGTCAAGTGACCCCTTACAGGGGTTACGGCCTTTGAAAAAAGCGATTTTTCATGTTTTTGGCCTACAGAATGAAAACTATTGCAGATAGAGATTAGCTGTTGCTTGCTTAAATGTTCAGCTCATTTAACTCTACAAAAGTCTCATTAGGGTCGAAGTTGTCAGTAACTCCTTATAGGGGTTATGGCCCCTTATAGGTGAAAAATGGTGTTTTTGGCCTATAGAATGAAAACTATTGCAGGTAGAGAAAAGCTGTTGCTTGCTTAAATGTTCAGCTCATTTAGCTCTACAAAAGTATAGGGTCAACATCAAGACCAGGTGAGCGATTCAGGCTCCTGGGAGCCTCTTGTTTGTAAATTACATGTACAAACGGTACTCGAACACCAGCTGAGAGGTGATCAGCTAGCGATCAATAGCGTGGTTTTTAAACCAGCGCCTTAGACCACTCGGCCACCCAGACCCCACACAAGAAATATCAAGTATCATGTATGACAATATGATTTGTTTCATTTAAGAACAGAACATTGACGTTCTTTTACACACATAACAAACACATCACCAAACATCAAAGAAAAAGCATACAAAGCACTAGTACGTCCGAAATTGGAATACAGCTGCTGCGTCTGGGACCCTCATACAAAATCCACAGAGCACAAACTTGAAATGGTCCAAGGCAGAGCAGCATGGTACGTCACCAATCGTTACCATAACACCAGCTCAGTAACTGACATGATAACAGATCTCAACTGGCCTACACTCCAACAAAGGCGCACAAGAACACGCATCATCTTCTTTTATAAAGTCCTACACCATCTTGTTGCTATTTACCCTACAAACTTACTTATACCTCAGATCCACGAACCAGACAGTTTACACATAATTTATCCTTTAGACATATACATGTACACACCAACAAAGATTCCTATAAATACTCTTTCTTCCCAAGAACAATTATACAGTGGAACCTCCTGCCTGCCTTTGCAGTGCAGTGTACAACCTTAGACAGCTTTAAAGAATAGGTTACAATACCTGTTCTTCAGCAACACCTTCACATCTTAACACAGCTTTTTGTAAATATAGTTTTATCCCTATATGTATAGTATAAAAGAAAACAAAAAAAAGTAAAGTATTGAAAAGATAAAGAAACAAAAACCCACTTGTTAAATTTATACTTGATTGACTTTTTTGTCTTTTTTACTTATTTTTTGTAAATAGTACCCACGCATGCGTCGACAAGTAACACCGCCCCGCACGTAATCATCAATGTTGATGGAGTGCGGAAACAGAAAGAAGAAAAAGAAGAACACAATAATGGCGATGAATCAGAAATTAATTAGAACTGATGTACAAAAGACGGCAGGGGTCGCAGGTGGTTCCGTCCCCAGGTTGATCCGTCCTCGGTTGATCCGTCCACAGTACAAAAAATGTAGATCCGTCCCCTAGTTGATCTGGCCTATAGTTCCTAGTCGGTCCATCCCCATTTTAAAATATAATGAAATATAGTCTTTTTTCAAGAACGATTACATATTACTTTCAAGTTTTAAAATTTTAAGAAATGGTAATTATATAAAAAAGGAAGAGAATTTTGAAAACTATGAACTAATTTAACTTTTCGCTAATTGTCTTTATAAAATTGGATCAGTGTATTGACAGGTCAGTGTTGATTGTGCCCTGTCACCAACATGACAAACATTTGTTTATTCAACAAACCGTTGTAAAAACTTTAATTATTATAATAAATTCCCTTGACATGAGCTAAATCTGTATGGTTTCTTTATCACTACATTTCGGAACATTCTATTTTCCTTTTGAAGTTAAAATAGGATACAATTCAAAGTAGTCATTTCATTTTTTTTTTTTACATTTACAATCGGAAGGGACAATATAGATAAAAACAGGTGCATTGTTTTTTGACAATTGCTATTTCTTTTGCGCCAAATATATATTCACTTGCGCCACAAATCATGCTTCACGCTAAAGGTTCAAACCTAAAAATATAATGCAAAAATGATCATTACTTATTGATGAAAAGCAGAGAGAACCTAAATTTGCACGCATTTATATATCAATTGAAATCACATTTATAAACTTCTTTTCCAAATTAACAAGTTAACTTGCAATTTAAACACGTAATTAAGTTACTATATATGCCGCACAAAAACATGTGCCTATAATACCCATCCACTATTAACATGATTAACATGTATAACAAATACATTATATATGTTTTATTGGGGACGGATCTACTGGAGGACGGATCAACTAAGGGACGGATCAACCAAGGACGGATCTACTTGGGGCCGGATCAACTAGGGGACGGACAAGTTTGGGGACGGATCCACTAGAATTCACAAAAGACAAGTTGGGACTTATTTCATGACACATGACATACATGTACATTGAACGTGTACTATATGATTTTTCATTCTGTTACGGAAAGTATTACATGTAATGACAATTTTAATATTTATGTAAACAATATATCAAAGACCGTCAGAATGGCTGGGGTGCTTTGAGTGCATACCCCCCCCCCCCCCCCCATTTGCAAAAAAACACTGAAAAATATATTGAAAACTATCGAAATGCAGACCCTTCCCCGCAACCCCCTTGCCAGAAATCTAGCAATGCCCTGCTATCATTATGGTACAATGTTTACAATAAATGGTTATATTAACACATTGAATTTAATGAATTAATACAACAATGAACTTGGTCTTCACCCTTTCACCATAAAAATTGCACAAAGATGCAGTTTGGAAAATAATTTGTGAGTGAGGCCAAAGAAAAATAAATGTTTGCTTCCTGCTTCCAAGCAGTGAAGCCTTGGAAAATACATTGTAAGGTAGGAAAAGGTAGGCAAATTATTTTATTTTTTATTTTACCTTGAGTCAATAGGCATGATAGGGAAGCAACCAGCAGCCATATTCACAAAAGTTGGTAGACGTAAAGTCAGGCCTAACTAATACAGACAACAATGGGAAATACGCCTAAAGTTACGTTTAAGGACTTTTGTGAATTTGGACTTGAACATTGCTTGTTTCAAAATAAAATAAAATCTTTAGGGTAGGGTAAAAAATAGGGACAGTGTTTTCACATGTACATGTACATTTAGCTATGCTAGTAGTGTATACACATGTACATGTAAGAATACAATTCATAAGATTTAGTACAGTAAATAATCCCCAATGTATCACATGTATAAAGACCAATTTCTAGACATACATGTAGAACAATTAACACAAAAAACACAGGGACAAACATAAGCTTTGACAAGGATTCTTGGCTTATGACAGGTACATATAAAATGTGGCTGGGTTTAACTAGTTTTTTGGGCCCAACCTTCCCTCTATTGATAATCCTTAACAAAGCACAAAATAACACACTTTAAAAATCAACCCGATAAAAGAGAACCTACATCATGTACATTGTACATTTTGTAAGACAAAAAAACAAAAAAACAAGGAAAAAACGAGTCATTAATGAACTATCTCGAAAACACTTGCTGTTACTGACACTAGCAAAGAAGAAACTATCAACTGATGTAAAAAAAATCAAGTATATCGATTTTAAATCCGACTCAACATTTCATGCATTTCAAACAATTCATTACATGTACAATTAATGTACATACGTTACATTATGTTGTGTGATCTGTGTCACGTACACTTATTCCACATCTCATTATTTTCTATTGTAAAGTTCACAAGACCTGAAGACCAAAAGTCTTCAAAAACAGATTTTTCCACAAAAAAAATGAAAATTGTGCTTAAGGTATAAAACCACTTATTCGCAATCCGGTAGAGGACGAACCTGAATATAGTTTTAAGTTCCTATTTTGAGACAATGTAGTTCCATTAAAGTATTGACACAACTAAACCTTTGCATGCAACTCATTAAATGAGATTTTATTTGAAAGAAGAACATCTTAGAAACAATTTTAGTCCAAATTTGTGCATGTTTATGTAAAGTGTCAATTTTTAGCTCACCTGGACCGAAGGCGTCCGTCGTCGTCTGTTGTCGTTGTCGTCTGTTAACAATTTTAAAAAATCTTCTCCTCTGAAACTACTAAACAGAATTCAATGAAACTTGGTATGATTGATTCTTAGGGTGTCCTGCACTTAAGTTGTGTTTCAATTTTTGATTCGTCAAAAAACATTGCCACTGTTACTAAAAATAGGCCAGGGGGGTCAGACTACTGTTTTTGGCTTGTAATTCAAAAAGTATACTGCTTCGAGATCACAAGTTCTACAAAAGTCACTATTACTTCGAAGTTGTCAGATGACCCCTTTTAGGGGTTACAGCCCCTTAAAGGTGAAAAATAGCATTTTTTCATGTTTTTGGCTTATAGAATGTAAACTATTGCAGATAAAGAAAAGCTGTTGCTCGCATAAATGTTCAGCTCATTTAGCTCTACAAAAGTCTCAATAGGGTCGAAGTTGTCAGATTATCCATTGTAGGGGTTACAGCCCCTTAAAGGCGAAAAATAGTGTTTTTGGTCTATAGAATGAGAACAATTGCAGATAGAGAAAAGCTGTTGCTTGCTTAAATGTTCAGCTCATTTAGCTCTACAAAAGTCTCCATAGAGTTTAAGTTGTCAGAGGACCCCTTATAGGGGTTACAGCCCTTTAAAGGCAAAAAATAGTGTTATTGGCTGGCCTATAGAATGAAAACTATTGCGGATATAGAAAAGCTGTTGCTTGCTCAAATGTTCAGCTTGTTCAGCTCTACAAAAGTCTCCAAAGGGTCGAAGTTGTCAGATTACCCCTTATAGGTGTTACAGCCCCTTAAAGGCGAAAAATAGTGTTTATGGCCTATAGAGTGAAAACTATTGCAGATAGAGAAAAGCTGGTGCTTGCTAAACGTTCAGCTTGTTCAGCTCTACAAAGTCTTCATAGGGTTGACATCAAGACCAGGTGAGCGATTCAGGCTCCTGGTAGCCTCTTGTATATTTTTTGTCCGATTTTCAAAAGGTTGGTATAAATGTATAAAACAATCAAATATGCATTAAAAGTCCACCAAAGAATGCATGTGTCAAAAAGCTTTGTGAGTCCACCATGGGCTGCATGTGTCCAAAGCATTTGACAATCCATATTGGGCCCCAAACATACAGGGTTCAACATGTTGCAGTCGTATCATGCTGCGCTCGGCTTACCTTTTTATTATATGACCACAAAATTTTTGCGATCGTATAATGTTATGGCGATGTCGTCGTCGTCGTCTGGGGACATTTGGTTTCCGTGCGATAACTTGAGTAAATATTGACCAATTGTTATGAAATTTTGATATGATGTTTGTAACCACTAGAGGAAGGTTTCTATTGTATTTGGGGTTGATGGCCCTTACCGTTTTGGAAAAAGGGCCAAAAGGGGCTAAAACGGGTGTATTGACAAAACTGTTGTAGAATGTTTATTTTTCATTTGATTTTAAAAATTCTTTTTTTATTGAATTTCTCATTAAATTCTGTCAACAAAATGTGTCAATGGTTTTGATGTATATTGAACCGTTACATTGCTAAAGGGGGCCAAAGACAGGATACACCCATAAAATCAACTTTTTTATTTTGGGTTCGATTTTCAAAATCTGTTTTTCATTGGAATCCTTGTGAAAATCCCTGGCTGCATTATTCAATCAGATTTGCAATATCTCTTACTGTTTTTGAGATATAAGGGGTCGAAGGGGCAAAAAACGCCATTTTTAACAGTTTGTCATGGCAAATGGTTTAACACAAGAAATTTAGCTGTAGTGGGCCAGCCAATTGTTATGAAGTTTAAATAGGATGATTATATACACTGAAGGAAGCTTTTTATTGCATTTGGGGTTTGTGGTCCTAATCTTTTTTAAAAAAAGGGCCAAAAGGGGCTTAATCGTATCAAAAATGTCAATGAATATAGAAATAAGATTTTTTCTATTAAGGTTAGTGAGGACACCTGTCATGTGACCAAAAACAGCTAAAACTGCAAAAAAAAAACAAGCGCAAATGTCACAAATACCTTGAAACTTGTGTTAAATAGTTTCATTCAATAAAACTTAATCAAAATAAATTAATTTTAATTCAAATAAAACAACCATTCCTTCATGAATACAATTTTCAAATAAAACAAGGGAGATAATCCGTTTGAAAAATGACCAAAATATTACAAAGATTTGTATTGTAGACAGAAAAGTAAGCTGGTGACCCCCAGTTTTTATTGTTTTATTTCAAAATATATTGTATTTCATTGATTTTTATCAAATAAAAATAAATTTTAAATTCGTGGATTTTTTCTGCGACAAGATTTTATGCTAACTATTTGGCATTTCCTATATAATCTATAGTAATTTAGGAAAACTTTGAGCTTAAATTTTGGAAAAACAAGCCTGGAAAGGGGTTCCAATATTTTACACAAGATAAAGTATATACCTAATACTAATATATCAAAAAATAGTACATTTTAAATTCGGCATTATTTTGGGGGTCAGGTGTCCTCACTAACCTTAAATGTTATTGTAAATATATATTTGTCAAATATGCATTTTAAAGTCCACCATAGGTTGCATGTGTAAAAAAGCTTTGTAAGTCCACCATTGGCTGCATGTGACCAAAGCAATAGACTATCCATATTGGGCCTCCAATGTACAGGGTTCAACTTGTCGCGGTCGTATCATGCTGCGCTCGGCATAGCGTTTTCTTTGCAAATAACTCTAAAACGGTGACAGATGTTTTCTAAAATATTGATAGATTTTTAAATTCTGATATAGAACAAAAGTGATCTGCACCTCAAGATCTACCTGGCCTGAAATTTTAGAGAAGATCTAACAACCCATGTAGGATAGAAAATAAAGAGATGTGGAATAAGTGTACGCGACACAGCCCACAATTAAACGGCAATTTAGAAAAACCACAATGGACAACCGCCAGCAGCCTTCAACGAGGCCATTTGGCACTGCTCGCGGTTATGCAATTGGCCCATGGTCTAAATAAGATGTATATAATTCAAATCCAGCCCTGAAATAGTCACAGATAGACCCCCTTCTTAAACAAGGAACAGAAAACATCAAAAAGACAAGTACAAACGAAAGCTTTGTCAAGGATTCCTGGCTTAGGACAGGCACATGTAATATGTTATTTCCCTTTTCCTTGTTTTTTTTTATAGATTTTGCTCTTATCAATCTTAATATCTTGAAAACTATATGAGATACATGTAATTAAGAAATTAAAATTGCATATTGTTAAGCACATTACGATCTGCAAAATATGTAATAGGGTCAATGTTGTAGGGCTATTTCTTTTAGAAGTTAATCCCCTTAGAACACCAAATTTGACCATTTTCACAGCTTTTACTCATTACATTTAAAACGTTAACTCCTCTGACACATTAAGTTCAATTGGAATTAAACTTGGTATATTTGTTTATTAGCACTGATGTTAAGAATGTTTAGAACTGATGTGGGGATTTTTGATTGGTTGTAAAACATGGCCGTCATGACTAAAAATAGAACATAGGGTTAATTGCTGTTTTTTGCTAATAAGTTATTCCGCTTAGAAAAGGATCAATGTTAAATAGTATTTGCCTAATAGCCTATCAATGTTAAATAGTATTTGCATAATACCCCGGTAGCCTATATTTTAGGCACATAAGTCAGGTGAGCGATTCAGGCTCCTGGGAGCCTCTTGTTATTTTTTTTTTTACCTTGAGTTAATGGGGAGATGATTATAGGTTTACATGTAAAGGTGCAGGGTTCCCACTCTTCCTAAAATCCTGGAAAAGTCATGGAATTTGAGTATTTTAATCCCAGGCCGATGAAAAATCATGGAATTTGTAAATTTAGGCCAAATTAAGTCATGGAAAAGTCATGAATTTCTGACAAAAAATGTATGACAATAAACAAGACGGGTTAGATTTCTATTGTATGACCATTCTAGAGGTCCTTGCACATGTAAAACTAGGGTAGGTGTATTTTAGGGAAACCTGAATTTATTTTTTTAAAATCATTTAAAGAGGGTGTTAGAGTAGATTGCTTCCATTCGAAAAGATATTGTCAACCTCTTCTGCGTCTCAGTTGACAATGCTTTTCTCAGCTGCATGTTATTTATATAGCAGCATCCATAAACTTTTTAAAAGCTTCTACATGTTTTTATTATGGATTCCTTATTCATTTTAATTTTTACAACTGCATACATAATATGTACATGATGTAGCCAGCCATAAATTTTCACATTCAATTTGTATATTTCTTCTTTTTATTTTTTTTTACCTGACAGATGATACAGTTGTACATATAGAATGATTTTAGCTACATGTATCTACAGACAACATGGACGAAATGAGAACTGAGCAGTCCACATGGAGGAAGACTAGATGTTTATTGTTTTAGATTGAACTACTAGTATATCATGTATATATGTTTCAGGTATATTTTAATTTATATCAAGTGACAAAATTTTGTCTATACAGATTTTAGCTGGCGCAGCCTTCAACATGTTCAAAGGTCATGTACATGTAATAATAAGCTTAATATTCATCATTTTTGTCCACTTTGTGTAAACTTTTCTTTCTATATTTTCTCTGAATCTAAAAATAAAGGGATATGGAGTATATATGCAGGACACAAAATCACATTATAAACATTAATAAAACAAAGCAAAGAAACACCACTTTTATAGCTTTTATAGCTGTTCTTATCCTTACATTTTTGTAAGTCACATGGAAGCGTTCAACATGGAGTTGAATGTCCCATCTCACTGCCAACTGGACTTGTTGAAGGCTGCTGGGTATTTTTATACAACAACAACAAAATTGTGGACCTACAGTTGTATATTGGTATAATGCTGTCATCGCTGTATGTTAACTTTAGTGTTACCACAAAAACTATAGTTCTAGTTATCCGATAGCTATGAAATTTAACAATGATATAGATGGGATGGTTTTGGGGGGATCCCCCCTTATTTTGGTTAAGAAATTAGAGAGCCAAAAATGCCACTTTTTATGCCCCGCGACCACATGTTGGGGGCATTAAGTTTTACTCATGTCTGTTCTTCCATACGAAATTCCGCCAAGCTTTTCTCAGAAACCATTCATGAGAATGATTTGAAACTTGGTAGGACGATTCAGTATGACAAACTGTACATGTACTTCCTAAGAAACTTTCAGACCTGTCGGACTTCAACTTCCTGTTTGGAACTGGGTTGAGATGAAAATTTCTGTCAAGCTTTTCTCAGAAACAGAACACGAGAATGATTTGAAACTTGGTTTAAGTGATTTTTAGACTACTGGTCTTTTACTTCCTGTGGGGATGGACATATGTTTGTATGTCTGTATGAATTTCAGTCAAGATTTTCTCAGAAACCATATATTAGAATGATTTGGTAGGATGGTACTGTACTTCCTACGTGACTTTCAGACCTTCAGGACTTCTACTTCCAGTTTGGGACTTGGTCGATATCAAAATTAAGTGAAAATTTTCGTCAAGCTTTTCTTCTCAGAAACAGTACATAAGAATAATTTAAAACTTGGTAGGATTGGTTTAGTATGACAAACTAAACGTCCTACATGTAAGTGTATTTCAGACCTGTCTGAATTCTACTTCCTTTTTGGGGCCTAGCAAGGGCATGCGTGTCCCATAAACACATTCCTTCTTTATCATGTTTATTTCATTTAGGAATAAGGAGGCAAAAAATGAACTTTTTAAAATTATTTTTGTGACCCCCCCTTTCTCCTCTAGGCCAAAAGGGGCAAAAATTGAAATAATCTGATTTAAAAAAAAATTATTTTGTTAATTAATTCTTGTCAAACATTTTTTGTCAAATGTGGATACAAAATCATTCCCATTATGAAGTAGAGGCCGAAAGCTTAAAAAATGAAATAAAACAGATACAAACCTCTTAATTAATGGCCAAAAGGGAAATTTTTGTAACCATGATATTATTTGGTCTGCTTTTGAATATATTGGATTCCTTGTGAAAATGTGGGTGGAAAGGCCACCAAAGAATGCATGTGTCACTCCACCATGGGCTGCATGTGTTCAGAGCAATTGACTATCCATATTTGGGTTCAATATGTTTGGGTCATATCATGCTGGACTTGGCAAAGGTTTTTATTATGACCTGACCACATATGTGGATCGGCCATAAAGTTTTATTCTTGTCAGTTCCTACTTACCTTTGTCTGAAACACTTTGTCTTTGGTTAAGTTCTTGGTTAAGGTCCATTACTCGAATACTAGATGTTGGGGGTCAATGATATTTCACCACCAGATGTGTCTTGGGTAGGTCTACACCACCCACTAGAAATTAGGTCACTGTGACCTATATTTTATGCATGAACGACTTCGGTTAAGTTCTTGGTTAAGGTCCATAACTTGGATACTACAATGACTTTGGTTAAGGTCCATATCTCAGATTCTACATGTTGGGGTCAATGGTATTTCACCAATAGAAATGGGTCACTGTGACCTATATTTTATGCATGAACGACTTTGGTGAAGTTCTTGGTTTATGTCCATAACTTGGATACTAGATGTTGGGGGTCAATGATATTTCACAACTAAATGTGTCATGGGTAACGCGACACCACCCACTAGAAATTAGGTCACTGTGACCTATATTTTATGCATGAATGACTCTGGTTAAGTTCTTGGTTAAGGTCCATATCTCGAATAGTACATGTTAGGGGTCAATGATATTTCACTTCTAGATGAGTCTTGGTACAAATGTAACATGGCATCACCTACCACAAATAAGGTCACAGCGACCTATATTTTATGCATGAACACTTTTGAATAATTTCTTGGTAAATGTCCATATCCCAGGTAATACACATTGAGGTTCAATTTTATTTCAAGAAAGGGAGGGCCATCCTGTGGCTCATACACATTTTCTAGTTCATTGTGCGTTGAAAATTTCCACTTGTTTATGCGGGCTGTGTTGCTACACCTATCATGCCTATTCCACATCTCATCATTCCTTGCAAAGATGTCATATATAACTGCACGATAGTCACATACTTACATGGAATTGATACGTTTCAACAATACAAACAAAATAACAGACCAGGCCAATCATTTGTTAGATGACTTTGCAATGGAAATAGGTATGATGGGGACAATTTGAAACTGTAGGCTAAAGTTGCTCTTTTCATTAGGCCTAAACAAATATATCTCTGTTTCCTGCTTCCCTACCTATCCTATTTTTTTGCCCTACCCTAAAGTTTTTATTGGCATTTTAGAACAAGCATCGTTAAAGTTGGGATTGCCTCCCATTGACTCAATGTAAGATAATCTTGTAAAAAAAATTCCTACCTACTTACCCTAATTTTTAAGAGTAGGAAGCAGGAAACAAAAATATATTTTGTTTTGGCCTTATGACACTGACATAAAATGAAAAATGAATGTATTTATATATGTCCCCAAAAATTTTCAGTGATTTTTGTGTTTTTGTGTTTTACATGTTCTCTGTTTTTGTCCTGTTCTCGTTGGTGTTTACTGGTTTTGTCTTTGCCCTTTCGTACTTTTGACATTCGAATGCCCCATTGGTACCTCTGCTTCTCTCAGCTTTTACTATTCATAGACTTTGATATTTGGTATGCAGCTTTAGGTAGGAGTCTCATATGGTGGGATGCGTTTTCAGGTCTGTCCCTTATCTACTTCCTGTTAAGCTGGCTGTCTTAGAATTTTTGCCACTGGAAGGGGGCCCAGGAAATCTGTTTTTGTACATTAAGCAAGGATATTACAACTATGTCCTGATTATGGTCGATGGGACATTTAACAAAGAACAATCAATCAGCATTTAGCAAGGATCTGTTACAGCAATACTCATGAAATTGAATACAGTAATACATCATGTCACACGTGAGGTTTATCTTATTGAAGTCAAACTTTCATTAGACCCCCCCATGTACATCAAGGATGAGAGGATTGACCTTCTTTAAATTAAACTACCTTTGGAATATTTGCTTCAAATGAAATTTGATTTCTTTTATATGTATTTGCAGAATGATATACTGATTTGAACAAACAGAACAAATGAAAAGCAACAAAGGTTCCAAGTAAACAACTTCATGAACTTGCAGCTGAAACATATCATACAGAAGTGGAGTATCAAAGAAGTGACATCTCAAATATCTATCATGTCAATCTTGCAAAATACAGTACCTGAAGAAACATAATAGAGCAACTGTTTCCGGTGTAGATACAGAAATTTGCGAAAGGGGTGGTTCCAGACACATTTTGCTGGGAATCGACATAAAAATAAACTTTTACATGGAAAAAAGGGGTTCAAATCCCTGGATCCCTCACTGTTTGGAGTTCATATTGTATGAAAGACTAAATAAATAAATCATGTAAATAAACCTTTGCCATATTTAAATGTGCATGTCACAAATTTGATTTTACCTTTAGCATGTTTAAGTTAGGTTAAAGTTAACTTTCAATAAAGGGAATATGTTGCAAGGTGGGGCATTATGTTCATGATGTTGTTGGGGAATATTTTTGTATTGGTACATATATTCTTTTTTTAGCTCACCTGACTTGCAGGGTCATGTGAGCTATTGTCATCACATGGCATCCAATGTTTATCTGTCTGTCTGTCTGTTAACTCCTCTGACACCATAAGTTTGATTGCAACCAAACTTGGTACAGTTGTTTACTTGCATGGGTGCCTTTGGGTGGTACAAAACAATTGTTTGGATTTTTTATTCGAAAAAAAAACTTGGTTGCCATGGCTCAAAATAGAACATAGGGGTAAATTGCAGTTTTTTGCAAAAAACTCAAAACAGTGGCAGATATCAAAATTTTGCAAGGGTTAAAATAGTCAGCACCTTAAGATCTACCTGCCCTAAAAATTTGAGTAAGATCTACCCACCCATCTAGGAGTTGTTGCCCTTTTTAGCTCACCTGGACCGAAGGGTCATGTGAGCTATTGCCATCACTTGGCGTCCGTCGTCGTCTGTTAACAATTTTTCAAAAATCTTCTCCTCTGAAGCTACTGAAAACTTGGTATGATTGATCTTTAGGGTGTCCTGTCCCAAACTTGTGTTTTGATTTTTGATTCGTCAAAAAGCATGGCCGCCGTGGCTTAAAATAGTCCAGAGGGGTCAGACTACTGTTTTTGGCTTTTATTTCAGAAACTATAAGAGATAAACGAAATCTGATGCCACCCTGCTGCTTCAGGATCAAAAGTTCTACAAAAGTCTCCATTTGGACGAAATTGTCAGATGACCCCTTATAGGGGTTACAGCCCCTCAAAGGTGAAAAAATAGCATTTTTTCAGTTTTTTGCCCTATAGTATGAAAACTATTGCAGATAGAAAAAAGCTGTTGCTTGCTTAAATGTTCAGCTCATTTAGCTCTACAAAAGTCTCCATAGGGTCAAAGATGTCAGATGATCCCTTATAGGGGTTACAGCCCCTTAAAGGCGAAAAATAGTGTTTTTGGCCTATAGAATAAAAAGTATTGCAGATAGAGAAAAGCTGTTCCTTGCTTAAATGATCAGCATATTAAGCTCTACAAAAGTCTTCATAGGGTGGAAGTTGTAAGATGACCCCTTATAGGAGTTACAGCCCCTTAAAGGCAAAAATAGTGTTTTGGCCTATAGAAAGAAAACTATTGTAGATAGAGAAAAGCTGTTGCTTGCGTAAATGTTCAGCTTATTTAGCTCTGCAAAAGTCTTCACAGGATCAAAGTTGTCATATGACCTCTTATAGGGGTTACGGCCCTTAAAATAACATTTTGCGTGTTTGTAGCCTACAGAATGAAAACTATTGCTGAAAGAGAAAAGTTGTTGCTTGCTTAAACATTCAGTTCATTAAAATCTACAAAAGTCTTCATAGGGTCGAAGTTGGCAGATGGTCCCTTAAAGAGGTTATTGCCCTTTAATGGTGAAAAATAGTGTTTTTTGCTTATAGAATGAAAACTATTGCTGATAGAAAAAAAAAGCTTTTTCTTGCTTAAACATTTAGCTATACAAAAGTCTTCATAGGGTTGACATCAAGACCAGGTGAGCGATTCAGGCTCCTGGGAGCCTCTTGTTAATGTTTAAAAAGGCATTAAAGTCAGGTAAGCGATAAAGGCTCCCGGGAGCCCCTTGTGTGTCTTGATTTTTTTCTATTTGTTTATGTGCTGAAATATCGCAAATAGGACATTAAGCAAACAATACTCAATCTATCAAAGCAATAAAAGGATATTTTATGCCCTCGCGACGAGATGTTGAGGGGCATTAAGTTTTACTAATGTCCGTCCGTACGAATTTCCGTGAAGCTTTTCTCAGAAACCGTACATGAGAACGATTTGAAACTTGGTAGGATGGTTCAGTATGACAAACACTACGTCCTAAGCGATTTTCAGACCGTAATTCTATAATTTTTCGGGTCCCCGTCACCAATTTTTTTTCCTTATTCCGATTTTTGTTTCAGGGTAAACATGCGTTATGTAAACATAAGAATTTTTTCTAGTTTACCCGAGAAAACACCACGTTGAAAAAAACCCACAAAACAATTGAAGCATAACACAAGTTATAAAAAGTGTGAACTCAGATGATTCAGAAAAATGAGTTGTTCTTGTTGTATTCCAGGTATAAAGAGGAGCCGCCCTTACAAATGTTAATTGTGGAAATAGAAAATCTCCGAGCAACCCTCTTTAAATAAAATAAATATAAATCAGTTCTCCGATTGATTTGTAAAATTTTTATATGCCCCCCTCCCGGGAAAAGCAAATAAAATGAATATTTTGCTTCATAATAGAATTTTCATCCCTATACAATTAACACCATTCGGGTTCAGAGAGCTAATAGTCCCACTTCAGCAACAGGCTTGTCGGTATAATTCCACTATAAACTGCTCAGAAACCTGTACACATGACCAACTACACTCGTACTAACATTCCCATCGTTCACCACAGTCTCTACCTTACCATTGTCAATTTTCACTCGGATGCGACCTTTATACTTCACACAATTCACCAGTGCTATACCTCTACGACACGAAGCCTCTGTGATGTGTGCCCCATGTGGTTGAATGAGCCCTGTTATCGAGAGATGCCGAGGTCGTCAGGATATAATGCGTAAAACCTGTTTGAAAAACGCCAGAATTTAAGCACATTATAGTACCCTGCTATGTATAATTTCTTGATAAGATTAAGATCCCCTATCTGCCCGCCGCTACACTCGCATCTCTGAATGGCGGTCAAAAGAAGTATCTACCCGGGTTGCCCTTCTTGTGCTACCTCCTTTTACTACTTACGAAGTAAAGCACATAACAAACAAACAAAGCTATACATACATAGAAAGCATCGTGTAAAGTATAACCAAAACCGCTATTAACTCGGTTATAACATCACTGTAAAATGACAACAATTAACAGTACTGTAAAATGACTACAAATAGCAGTACTGTAAAATGACTACAAATAGCAGTACTGTAAAATGACAGCAAATTGCAGTACTGTAAAATGACAGCAAATTGCAGTACTGTAAAATGACAACAAATAGCAGTACTGTAAAATGACAGCAAATAGCAGTACTGTAAAATGACAACAATAAGCATTACTGTAAAATGACAGCAAATTGCAGTACTGTAAAATGACAGCAAATAGCAGTACTGTAAAATGACAACAATAAGCATTACTGTAAAATGACAGCAAATTGCAGTACTGAAAAATGGCAACAATTAACAGTACTGAAAAATGACTACAAATTGCAGTACTGTAAAATGACTAGAGATTGTAGTACTGTAAAATGACTGCATATAACAGTACTGTAAATTAACATTATATGACAGTACTGGTAAATGACTGCAACTATCATTACTGTGAAATGACAGATAATAAGAGTACTGCAAAACGACAGGTATGAAATGTAATGCAATATGACTGGGCAGAAAAGTACTGTATATATACTGGCTGTTTTTGTACCGATAAAATGTAAGTAAATTGTTGGTAGTGTATAGTTAACCATTTTACAGCGTCATTTTGTGGTCAGGAGTTTTGTCAAGGATTTTTTTGGGGGGTTAAATATAGTTTAAAAATCTACCTGCATAACTGGTGAGAATCATTGGTTTTATGGGGTTTTTAACTCACCTGACCGGTCAGGTGAGCTATTTTCATCACTTGGCGTCCGTCGTCCGTCCGCCCGTCCGTCCGTAAACTTTTTCAAACATTAACTCCTCTGACACCATAGGTCCAATCGCAGCCAAACTTAGTATGGTTGTTTAAAAAAACCTAATGTGATGATTTATGTTTGGTTGTTAAACATGGCCGCAGTGGCTAAAAATAGAACATAGAGGTAAATTGCAACTTTTTTGCTTATAACTAAAAAAAGAGGTTGACAGATTTTCAAATTCCGATGTTGAACAAAAGTGATCAGCACCTCGAGATCTACTTGCCCTGAATCCAAGACTTACTTTGTCATCAATGAGTCCAAGAAAAAGAACAAATTTACAGAAGACCAAATAATCGACATGCTCAACTTTCTTATTGACAACATATTTGTTCAGTTTGGTGGACGTGTTTTTCAGCAAACAATAGGGATTCCAATGGGCACTAATTGTGCACCTTTGCTTGCTGATTTGTTTCTTCATTCATATGAAGCAGACTTCTTGCAATCTCTTCTAGACAAAAAAGACCGTAGACTAGCTCTCTCTTTCAACCTCACGTTCCGTTATATTGATGATGTCCTTTCACTAAACAATTCTCGATTTGGTGACTTTCTCCATCTCATATATCCACAGGAGCTTGAGATAAAGGACACAACGGATTCTAGGAAGTCTGCTTCATATTTAGATCTACATCTCGAAATTGACTCTCAAGGAAGACTTTCAACAAGGCTCTATGACAAACGTGATGACTTCAACTTTCCAATCGTCAACTTCCCCTTCTTGTGTAGCAATATTCCGTCAGCTCCAGCTTATGGAGTTTACGTATCTCAATTGATTCGTTACTCCAGAGCGTGCGGGACTTACATCGATTTCCTTAGCAGAGCGACACGTCTGACGCAAAAATTGCTCACACAGGGTTATGTTGCTCCTCGGTTGCTGTCTTCACTCAAGAAATTTTACGGAAGACATCATGCACTTATAGACAAATATGGGATTTCGATCTCTCAGATGAGTGCAGATGTTGGTTTGTCATAGGGTGTTGTTTTGTCTTCCTTTACTGGATTTGACACGCTGAATGGACTATTGGCAACGCGACGGGTGTGCTATAGCAAGCAGGAACTGCTTACTCTTCCGGAGCACCTGAGTTCACTCTTGCTTCGACTGGAGTTCGCGTTGTTGATTGATATTCAGTTGTTTTGTGTTTCCATGTTTTACGTGTTGTCTGTTTTTGTCCCGTTCTTGTTTGTGTTTACTGGTTTAGTCTCTGCCCTTTCGGACTTTTGACATTCGGATACCCCATTGGTACCTCTGCTTCTTCCTACAACTCATGTAGAAGTAATTGCCCTTTTTTTTATTTTTAAATGAATGTTGCACTTATTCAACTCAATATCTAAAAATTACATGTTTGAGATATTTAAGAAATTTAAATTGCACATTATTAAGCATATCATGATCTACAAAATATGCAATACAGTCAACATTGTAGGATCAGAAGGATCATTCCTTTTAAGAGTTATTCCTCTTGAAATGTCAAAAGAAGGATATCAAAAAGCTTTCAAATGCTAAATAAAGGTTATTACAAAATTATTGAACTTGGAGGATCAATCTTAATGTCCAAGAAAAGACAAAACAAGGAAGACAATGGTCCT
>CAXARO010000857.1:0-19314 GCA_963971305.1 Arcuatula senhousia
TTTCTTAAAATTTTCACTATTATTTTATGTTATGGTACCTTGTTTGTCAATTTTCAGTCAAAGTCACATGACGAAAAAAATATATATAGATAACAGAAAGATTGAAGATAATAAAATTATGAATTACATTTGTGTAACTTTTTTTTGAAAGATGGTACTGCATAACTTGAACAAATGTGTTCGAATAAATACAGTTTTATAATTGTTTGGTTGCCGATTCTATTTTATACATTCTTGCCACATGTTCATTTATGTCCGAAATAGTTACCAGCGCATGGATAGTTGTTTACGCGCCGCGCTTTGAATTGAAATACAGCGTAGTCTAGGAATGAAACCCACGGAAAAGTGAGAAGGTGGTAGGAATGTAAATTCTTATCATAATCTACTTATTCTTTTTATAGATCTTTATATGAGAAACGGGTTTATGTTCTAAAAGAGGAAGATGTCTATTGTTGGGTCCCCGGGTTCAGGGGCAGATCCAATATTTTAGTTTAGTAGTAATAATTTTTTTGTTTGACGCCATGCAAGCGAAGAGCGATTTTTACGTGGATTTTTTTTTCTTTAATGTTACACAACATTTTACTTGAAGAAATATTATCAATCCCTTTAACTGCAGTGCTATTATGTAATTTAAATTGCATAATGTCCATAATCTATAGTCTACCTGAATTCTTGGACTAAATTAAAATAAAACCCATGAAACATCGAAAGTGACTAAGAAATTAACTAAACATAAAGAAAAGTAAGTACATATATTTTCAGACACATTTAATCAACTTTCGTTTTGTAAAATGTTAAGCACAGGAAAGCTTGTTATTCAGTGAGGAAGCATCTGTTGAAAGTTTTTTTTTTAAATGACGACCAAAAACGATTGCACCTGTTCGGCGTCTGTCCACATATCTCGTCAGCACAATTCCGTTTCAACTGGCAAATGTTTTTTTTTATACTATAGTTACTGAATCACACATACCGTTCATGACATTTTTCTTAAAAATATGCATGTTGTTTGCTATTTTCTTTATCAGAACTTTATGCAGCTGGTTTTCTTGGACGAAAAGACTTATTTTGCGTATGTATAAAGTTTAAACAAATATTACATTTCCCTTAAATTTCTTCTTAGCGTATTAATCTGATATTTTATGACTTTGATAATGCTGGCTGCTATCCATTTCGAAGTTTTTGAATTGCCGTTTATATTGAAGGTTTGGTGCGTCCAATTTTCATTATCCTCTAATTGTCGACCATGCTCTTTTTTTTTCATTTTGAGTGTAAAAATAGCCGAAGACGGCTAAGTTTAAACAGGACATAGATGGGGGACTGACCCCTAAATGACAAAAACTATAGGAGATTAGGATTTAAATTTGTATTTAGACGTGTCAAATAAACAATAAAAATTTCAAGATATTCAAAACAAGGAAAAATCTTATGACAGATTGTAGTGAAGGACGACTTTAAATATGAAATTGCTTTTCCGACGCCAAGACAAATCAAATTCTCTATTAATACATATTGCTCGGTTATAAGCTCTATATTCGTGAATATATTCATCCATGAACCAAATTTCACTGCTATAATGTTAGAATTGGTCTGCTTAATATTTTACAGAAGTTTGCAAATAGTTTGCAACTGCACGAAAGAGAGGTCTAAACGGGTAGAACCAAAAATTGTCATCTTTCTGTATCTGTATCTGTATAGGTACTGGAAAGTGCCTCACTAATGAGTACGGTTCTTCCAGGGTTAGAGAGTGCGCCGATGGTACTAGTCGCGCTGAGCAGCTTTGAAGTTTCGTGTTAGAGCACTTTTAAATTCTGATATTTTTTTGAGTTGACACAATAATCCGGTAGAGAGTTCCAGTCAGGTAATTATGGTTTTAGGTACAAATGCATTCTTAAATATATCAGTATTGCAGGATAAGGTTACAACTGCGCAAATGCAAACCTCTGCCACCGGTATTTTTTTTACCCTAAGATAAAGCGTGGAATAAAATACAGACAGCAACGTGATTGGTTGATATAAAATAATATTTAAATAGACGAATGAATAAACTTATGTTAAATATTGACAAAGAAATTCTGGTGCTAATCATGTGTCTACAGGGCGCTCGCATCTTTGAAAATTTGGGTATTGAAAATAAAATCGAAAAATCACCCCCCTTTTTTCAACCAAAAATTACGTTCATTAACGCCGCATAGACATAGGATTTTTATTGGCTAAAAATAAACGTTTGGATGTTAACTGAAAAATTTTGACCCATAGAAAGTGAAAATCGGTCAATAACTATTTTTTAAAAAATTGAATACAAGGGTACCCCCTATGGAAAAATGCATTGTTAGCATTTGCGCAGTTATAACCTATAGAAACTGCCTCGTTTTACGTTGCATTGGTTGTTATAAAGCTTTATTTGAATGGAACGTAAAATATCGACGTGTAAATACAAATTATGACATTTGGTCTATATTTAGATCGCAAAAACCGGTCTATAGTCTGTTTCTTAATTCTGTAATAGGAAAAAGGAGAATATAGACGTAGGGACTCATAAAAAAATAATTCTGTTGTTATTATCGATCAAAGATTGGTTGTTTGCATTTTTTTATTTTGCTTAGATGCATAGGTAACTGTTGAACGCCAGTAAGTACACAATAATGATTCCAACCAGGACATTTTTTTTTAAAAAGCCCCAAGCGAAAATTGTGTCCATTTGTCCACAATGGGGGTGCATTAAAATTGTTAATTTGAAAAACCTAAAGAAATAATTCTCTGCTTAAAACTATTTTAAAATGTATGTATAGATGCAGATGTAACACATTGCACACAAAAACACAAACTTTTTGTGCTACAAGAAGGTTATAGTCTGTTTCAAAATGCCGCATTTTTTCTAATTTCCAAAAAATTACCATATCTTTATATTTAGACCCATATTTTGGTGCAAATAGGCCAAAGGTATATCGAAAGTCAATCTTATCTGTAGATAATACATAAGTCTTCTATAAAATATGGGGTAAATCTTAAGCTTCTAAAGAACGTTCTGGTAGAATACCGTATTTCCTCTAACAACCACTTAAAAATTTAGAATTTTCTGGCAAGAGGGGGGCTATTCAAAATCAGTTCTCCAGGGCTTAAACAAAAAGATTATTTTTTCTCACTAGTTATATAAAGTCTAGATATATTAAATATACTTTTGATAAAAGAAAAGTCTCCTTCTGATTTTTATGCAAAAAGTATAGGTTACAACTGCGCAAATGCAAACCTCTGCCACCGGTATTTTTTTTACCCTAAGATAAAGCGTGGAATAAAATACAGACAGCAACGTGATTGGTTGATATAAAATAATATTTAAATAGACGAATGAATAAACTTATGTTAAATATTGACAAAGAAATTCTGGTGCTAATCATGTGTCTACAGGGCGCTCGCATCTTTGAAAATTTGGGTATTGAAAATAAAATCGAAAAATCACCCCCCTTTTTTCAACCAAAAATTACGTTCATTAACGCCGCATAGACATAGGATTTTTATTGGCTAAAAATAAACGTTTGGATGTTAACTGAAAAATTTTGACCCATAGAAAGTGAAAATCGGTCAATAACTATTTTTTAAAAAATTGAATACAAGGGTACCCCCTATGGAAAAATGCATTGTTAGCATTTGCGCAGTTATAACCTATAGAAACTGCCTCGTTTTACGTTGCATTGGTTGTTATAAAGCTTTATTTGAATGGAACGTAAAATATCGACGTGTAAATACAAATTATGACATTTGGTCTATATTTAGATCGCAAAAACCGGTCTATAGTCTGTTTCTTAATTCTGTAATAGGAAAAAGGAGAATATAGACGTAGGGACTCATAAAAAAATAATTCTGTTGTTATTATCGATCAAAGATTGGTTGTTTGCATTTTTTTATTTTGCTTAGATGCATAGGTAACTGTTGAACGCCAGTAAGTACACAATAATGATTCCAACCAGGACATTTTTTTTTAAAAAGCCCCAAGCGAAAATTGTGTCCATTTGTCCACAATGGGGGTGCATTAAAATTGTTAATTTGAAAAACCTAAAGAAATAATTCTCTGCTTAAAACTATTTTAAAATGTATGTATAGATGCAGATGTAACACATTGCACACAAAAACACAAACTTTTTGTGCTACAAGAAGGTTATAGTCTGTTTCAAAATGCCGCATTTTTTCTAATTTCCAAAAAATTACCATATCTTTATATTTAGACCCATATTTTGGTGCAAATAGGCCAAAGGTATATCGAAAGTCAATCTTATCTGTAGATAATACATAAGTCTTCTATAAAATATGGGGTAAATCTTAAGCTTCTAAAGAACGTTCTGGTAGAATACCGTATTTCCTCTAACAACCACTTAAAAATTTAGAATTTTCTGGCAAGAGGGGGGCTATTCAAAATCAGTTCTCCAGGGCTTAAACAAAAAGATTATTTTTTCTCACTAGTTATATAAAGTCTAGATATATTAAATATACTTTTGATAAAAGAAAAGTCTCCTTCTGATTTTTATGCAAAAAGTATAGGTTACAACTGCGCAAATGCAAACCTCTGCCACCGGTATTTTTTTTACCCTAAGATAAAGCGTGGAATAAAATACAGACAGCAACGTGATTGGTTGATATAAAATAATATTTAAATAGACGAATGAATAAACTTATGTTAAATATTGACAAAGAAATTCTGGTGCTAATCATGTGTCTACAGGGCGCTCGCATCTTTGAAAATTTGGGTATTGAAAATAAAATCGAAAAATCACCCCCCTTTTTTCAACCAAAAATTACGTTCATTAACGCCGCATAGACATAGGATTTTTATTGGCTAAAAATAAACGTTTGGATGTTAACTGAAAAATTTTGACCCATAGAAAGTGAAAATCGGTCAATAACTATTTTTTAAAAAATTGAATACAAGGGTACCCCCTATGGAAAAATGCATTGTTAGCATTTGCGCAGTTATAACCTATAGAAACTGCCTCGTTTTACGTTGCATTGGTTGTTATAAAGCTTTATTTGAATGGAACGTAAAATATCGACGTGTAAATACAAATTATGACATTTGGTCTATATTTAGATCGCAAAAACCGGTCTATAGTCTGTTTCTTAATTCTGTAATAGGAAAAAGGAGAATATAGACGTAGGGACTCATAAAAAAATAATTCTGTTGTTATTATCGATCAAAGATTGGTTGTTTGCATTTTTTTATTTTGCTTAGATGCATAGGTAACTGTTGAACGCCAGTAAGTACACAATAATGATTCCAACCAGGACATTTTTTTTTAAAAAGCCCCAAGCGAAAATTGTGTCCATTTGTCCACAATGGGGGTGCATTAAAATTGTTAATTTGAAAAACCTAAAGAAATAATTCTCTGCTTAAAACTATTTTAAAATGTATGTATAGATGCAGATGTAACACATTGCACACAAAAACACAAACTTTTTGTGCTACAAGAAGGTTATAGTCTGTTTCAAAATGCCGCATTTTTTCTAATTTCCAAAAAATTACCATATCTTTATATTTAGACCCATATTTTGGTGCAAATAGGCCAAAGGTATATCGAAAGTCAATCTTATCTGTAGATAATACATAAGTCTTCTATAAAATATGGGGTAAATCTTAAGCTTCTAAAGAACGTTCTGGTAGAATACCGTATTTCCTCTAACAACCACTTAAAAATTTAGAATTTTCTGGCAAGAGGGGGGCTATTCAAAATCAGTTCTCCAGGGCTTAAACAAAAAGATTATTTTTTCTCACTAGTTATATAAAGTCTAGATATATTAAATATACTTTTGATAAAAGAAAAGTCTCCTTCTGATTTTTATGCAAAAAGTATAGGTTACAACTGCGCAAATGCAAACCTCTGCCACCGGTATTTTTTTTACCCTAAGATAAAGCGTGGAATAAAATACAGACAGCAACGTGATTGGTTGATATAAAATAATATTTAAATAGACGAATGAATAAACTTATGTTAAATATTGACAAAGAAATTCTGGTGCTAATCATGTGTCTACAGGGCGCTCGCATCTTTGAAAATTTGGGTATTGAAAATAAAATCGAAAAATCACCCCCCTTTTTTCAACCAAAAATTACGTTCATTAACGCCGCATAGACATAGGATTTTTATTGGCTAAAAATAAACGTTTGGATGTTAACTGAAAAATTTTGACCCATAGAAAGTGAAAATCGGTCAATAACTATTTTTTAAAAAATTGAATACAAGGGTACCCCCTATGGAAAAATGCATTGTTAGCATTTGCGCAGTTATAACCTATAGAAACTGCCTCGTTTTACGTTGCATTGGTTGTTATAAAGCTTTATTTGAATGGAACGTAAAATATCGACGTGTAAATACAAATTATGACATTTGGTCTATATTTAGATCGCAAAAACCGGTCTATAGTCTGTTTCTTAATTCTGTAATAGGAAAAAGGAGAATATAGACGTAGGGACTCATAAAAAAATAATTCTGTTGTTATTATCGATCAAAGATTGGTTGTTTGCATTTTTTTATTTTGCTTAGATGCATAGGTAACTGTTGAACGCCAGTAAGTACACAATAATGATTCCAACCAGGACATTTTTTTTTAAAAAGCCCCAAGCGAAAATTGTGTCCATTTGTCCACAATGGGGGTGCATTAAAATTGTTAATTTGAAAAACCTAAAGAAATAATTCTCTGCTTAAAACTATTTTAAAATGTATGTATAGATGCAGATGTAACACATTGCACACAAAAACACAAACTTTTTGTGCTACAAGAAGGTTATAGTCTGTTTCAAAATGCCGCATTTTTTCTAATTTCCAAAAAATTACCATATCTTTATATTTAGACCCATATTTTGGTGCAAATAGGCCAAAGGTATATCGAAAGTCAATCTTATCTGTAGATAATACATAAGTCTTCTATAAAATATGGGGTAAATCTTAAGCTTCTAAAGAACGTTCTGGTAGAATACCGTATTTCCTCTAACAACCACTTAAAAATTTAGAATTTTCTGGCAAGAGGGGGGCTATTCAAAATCAGTTCTCCAGGGCTTAAACAAAAAGATTATTTTTTCTCACTAGTTATATAAAGTCTAGATATATTAAATATACTTTTGATAAAAGAAAAGTCTCCTTCTGATTTTTATGCAAAAAGTATAGGTTACAACTGCGCAAATGCAAACCTCTGCCACCGGTATTTTTTTTACCCTAAGATAAAGCGTGGAATAAAATACAGACAGCAACGTGATTGGTTGATATAAAATAATATTTAAATAGACGAATGAATAAACTTATGTTAAATATTGACAAAGAAATTCTGGTGCTAATCATGTGTCTACAGGGCGCTCGCATCTTTGAAAATTTGGGTATTGAAAATAAAATCGAAAAATCACCCCCCTTTTTTCAACCAAAAATTACGTTCATTAACGCCGCATAGACATAGGATTTTTATTGGCTAAAAATAAACGTTTGGATGTTAACTGAAAAATTTTGACCCATAGAAAGTGAAAATCGGTCAATAACTATTTTTTAAAAAATTGAATACAAGGGTACCCCCTATGGAAAAATGCATTGTTAGCATTTGCGCAGTTATAACCTATAGAAACTGCCTCGTTTTACGTTGCATTGGTTGTTATAAAGCTTTATTTGAATGGAACGTAAAATATCGACGTGTAAATACAAATTATGACATTTGGTCTATATTTAGATCGCAAAAACCGGTCTATAGTCTGTTTCTTAATTCTGTAATAGGAAAAAGGAGAATATAGACGTAGGGACTCATAAAAAAATAATTCTGTTGTTATTATCGATCAAAGATTGGTTGTTTGCATTTTTTTATTTTGCTTAGATGCATAGGTAACTGTTGAACGCCAGTAAGTACACAATAATGATTCCAACCAGGACATTTTTTTTTAAAAAGCCCCAAGCGAAAATTGTGTCCATTTGTCCACAATGGGGGTGCATTAAAATTGTTAATTTGAAAAACCTAAAGAAATAATTCTCTGCTTAAAACTATTTTAAAATGTATGTATAGATGCAGATGTAACACATTGCACACAAAAACACAAACTTTTTGTGCTACAAGAAGGTTATAGTCTGTTTCAAAATGCCGCATTTTTTCTAATTTCCAAAAAATTACCATATCTTTATATTTAGACCCATATTTTGGTGCAAATAGGCCAAAGGTATATCGAAAGTCAATCTTATCTGTAGATAATACATAAGTCTTCTATAAAATATGGGGTAAATCTTAAGCTTCTAAAGAACGTTCTGGTAGAATACCGTATTTCCTCTAACAACCACTTAAAAATTTAGAATTTTCTGGCAAGAGGGGGGCTATTCAAAATCAGTTCTCCAGGGCTTAAACAAAAAGATTATTTTTTCTCACTAGTTATATAAAGTCTAGATATATTAAATATACTTTTGATAAAAGAAAAGTCTCCTTCTGATTTTTATGCAAAAAGTATAGGTTACAACTGCGCAAATGCAAACCTCTGCCACCGGTATTTTTTTTACCCTAAGATAAAGCGTGGAATAAAATACAGACAGCAACGTGATTGGTTGATATAAAATAATATTTAAATAGACGAATGAATAAACTTATGTTAAATATTGACAAAGAAATTCTGGTGCTAATCATGTGTCTACAGGGCGCTCGCATCTTTGAAAATTTGGGTATTGAAAATAAAATCGAAAAATCACCCCCCTTTTTTCAACCAAAAATTACGTTCATTAACGCCGCATAGACATAGGATTTTTATTGGCTAAAAATAAACGTTTGGATGTTAACTGAAAAATTTTGACCCATAGAAAGTGAAAATCGGTCAATAACTATTTTTTAAAAAATTGAATACAAGGGTACCCCCTATGGAAAAATGCATTGTTAGCATTTGCGCAGTTATAACCTATAGAAACTGCCTCGTTTTACGTTGCATTGGTTGTTATAAAGCTTTATTTGAATGGAACGTAAAATATCGACGTGTAAATACAAATTATGACATTTGGTCTATATTTAGATCGCAAAAACCGGTCTATAGTCTGTTTCTTAATTCTGTAATAGGAAAAAGGAGAATATAGACGTAGGGACTCATAAAAAAATAATTCTGTTGTTATTATCGATCAAAGATTGGTTGTTTGCATTTTTTTATTTTGCTTAGATGCATAGGTAACTGTTGAACGCCAGTAAGTACACAATAATGATTCCAACCAGGACATTTTTTTTTAAAAAGCCCCAAGCGAAAATTGTGTCCATTTGTCCACAATGGGGGTGCATTAAAATTGTTAATTTGAAAAACCTAAAGAAATAATTCTCTGCTTAAAACTATTTTAAAATGTATGTATAGATGCAGATGTAACACATTGCACACAAAAACACAAACTTTTTGTGCTACAAGAAGGTTATAGTCTGTTTCAAAATGCCGCATTTTTTCTAATTTCCAAAAAATTACCATATCTTTATATTTAGACCCATATTTTGGTGCAAATAGGCCAAAGGTATATCGAAAGTCAATCTTATCTGTAGATAATACATAAGTCTTCTATAAAATATGGGGTAAATCTTAAGCTTCTAAAGAACGTTCTGGTAGAATACCGTATTTCCTCTAACAACCACTTAAAAATTTAGAATTTTCTGGCAAGAGGGGGGCTATTCAAAATCAGTTCTCCAGGGCTTAAACAAAAAGATTATTTTTTCTCACTAGTTATATAAAGTCTAGATATATTAAATATACTTTTGATAAAAGAAAAGTCTCCTTCTGATTTTTATGCAAAAAGTATAGGTTACAACTGCGCAAATGCAAACCTCTGCCACCGGTATTTTTTTTACCCTAAGATAAAGCGTGGAATAAAATACAGACAGCAACGTGATTGGTTGATATAAAATAATATTTAAATAGACGAATGAATAAACTTATGTTAAATATTGACAAAGAAATTCTGGTGCTAATCATGTGTCTACAGGGCGCTCGCATCTTTGAAAATTTGGGTATTGAAAATAAAATCGAAAAATCACCCCCCTTTTTTCAACCAAAAATTACGTTCATTAACGCCGCATAGACATAGGATTTTTATTGGCTAAAAATAAACGTTTGGATGTTAACTGAAAAATTTTGACCCATAGAAAGTGAAAATCGGTCAATAACTATTTTTTAAAAAATTGAATACAAGGGTACCCCCTATGGAAAAATGCATTGTTAGCATTTGCGCAGTTATAACCTATAGAAACTGCCTCGTTTTACGTTGCATTGGTTGTTATAAAGCTTTATTTGAATGGAACGTAAAATATCGACGTGTAAATACAAATTATGACATTTGGTCTATATTTAGATCGCAAAAACCGGTCTATAGTCTGTTTCTTAATTCTGTAATAGGAAAAAGGAGAATATAGACGTAGGGACTCATAAAAAAATAATTCTGTTGTTATTATCGATCAAAGATTGGTTGTTTGCATTTTTTTATTTTGCTTAGATGCATAGGTAACTGTTGAACGCCAGTAAGTACACAATAATGATTCCAACCAGGACATTTTTTTTTAAAAAGCCCCAAGCGAAAATTGTGTCCATTTGTCCACAATGGGGGTGCATTAAAATTGTTAATTTGAAAAACCTAAAGAAATAATTCTCTGCTTAAAACTATTTTAAAATGTATGTATAGATGCAGATGTAACACATTGCACACAAAAACACAAACTTTTTGTGCTACAAGAAGGTTATAGTCTGTTTCAAAATGCCGCATTTTTTCTAATTTCCAAAAAATTACCATATCTTTATATTTAGACCCATATTTTGGTGCAAATAGGCCAAAGGTATATCGAAAGTCAATCTTATCTGTAGATAATACATAAGTCTTCTATAAAATATGGGGTAAATCTTAAGCTTCTAAAGAACGTTCTGGTAGAATACCGTATTTCCTCTAACAACCACTTAAAAATTTAGAATTTTCTGGCAAGAGGGGGGCTATTCAAAATCAGTTCTCCAGGGCTTAAACAAAAAGATTATTTTTTCTCACTAGTTATATAAAGTCTAGATATATTAAATATACTTTTGATAAAAGAAAAGTCTCCTTCTGATTTTTATGCAAAAAGTATAGGTTACAACTGCGCAAATGCAAACCTCTGCCACCGGTATTTTTTTTACCCTAAGATAAAGCGTGGAATAAAATACAGACAGCAACGTGATTGGTTGATATAAAATAATATTTAAATAGACGAATGAATAAACTTATGTTAAATATTGACAAAGAAATTCTGGTGCTAATCATGTGTCTACAGGGCGCTCGCATCTTTGAAAATTTGGGTATTGAAAATAAAATCGAAAAATCACCCCCCTTTTTTCAACCAAAAATTACGTTCATTAACGCCGCATAGACATAGGATTTTTATTGGCTAAAAATAAACGTTTGGATGTTAACTGAAAAATTTTGACCCATAGAAAGTGAAAATCGGTCAATAACTATTTTTTAAAAAATTGAATACAAGGGTACCCCCTATGGAAAAATGCATTGTTAGCATTTGCGCAGTTATAACCTATAGAAACTGCCTCGTTTTACGTTGCATTGGTTGTTATAAAGCTTTATTTGAATGGAACGTAAAATATCGACGTGTAAATACAAATTATGACATTTGGTCTATATTTAGATCGCAAAAACCGGTCTATAGTCTGTTTCTTAATTCTGTAATAGGAAAAAGGAGAATATAGACGTAGGGACTCATAAAAAAATAATTCTGTTGTTATTATCGATCAAAGATTGGTTGTTTGCATTTTTTTATTTTGCTTAGATGCATAGGTAACTGTTGAACGCCAGTAAGTACACAATAATGATTCCAACCAGGACATTTTTTTTTAAAAAGCCCCAAGCGAAAATTGTGTCCATTTGTCCACAATGGGGGTGCATTAAAATTGTTAATTTGAAAAACCTAAAGAAATAATTCTCTGCTTAAAACTATTTTAAAATGTATGTATAGATGCAGATGTAACACATTGCACACAAAAACACAAACTTTTTGTGCTACAAGAAGGTTATAGTCTGTTTCAAAATGCCGCATTTTTTCTAATTTCCAAAAAATTACCATATCTTTATATTTAGACCCATATTTTGGTGCAAATAGGCCAAAGGTATATCGAAAGTCAATCTTATCTGTAGATAATACATAAGTCTTCTATAAAATATGGGGTAAATCTTAAGCTTCTAAAGAACGTTCTGGTAGAATACCGTATTTCCTCTAACAACCACTTAAAAATTTAGAATTTTCTGGCAAGAGGGGGGCTATTCAAAATCAGTTCTCCAGGGCTTAAACAAAAAGATTATTTTTTCTCACTAGTTATATAAAGTCTAGATATATTAAATATACTTTTGATAAAAGAAAAGTCTCCTTCTGATTTTTATGCAAAAAGTATAGGTTACAACTGCGCAAATGCAAACCTCTGCCACCGGTATTTTTTTTACCCTAAGATAAAGCGTGGAATAAAATACAGACAGCAACGTGATTGGTTGATATAAAATAATATTTAAATAGACGAATGAATAAACTTATGTTAAATATTGACAAAGAAATTCTGGTGCTAATCATGTGTCTACAGGGCGCTCGCATCTTTGAAAATTTGGGTATTGAAAATAAAATCGAAAAATCACCCCCCTTTTTTCAACCAAAAATTACGTTCATTAACGCCGCATAGACATAGGATTTTTTATTGGCTAAAAATAAACGTTTGGATGTTAACTGAAAAATTTTGACCCATAGAAAGTGAAAATCGGTCAATAACTATTTTTTAAAAAATTGAATACAAGGGTACCCCCTATGGAAAAATGCATTGTTAGCATTTGCGCAGTTATAACCTATAGAAACTGCCTCGTTTTACGTTGCATTGGTTGTTATAAAGCTTTATTTGAATGGAACGTAAAATATCGACGTGTAAATACAAATTATGACATTTGGTCTATATTTAGATCGCAAAAACCGGTCTATAGTCTGTTTCTTAATTCTGTAATAGGAAAAAGGAGAATATAGACGTAGGGACTCATAAAAAAATAATTCTGTTGTTATTATCGATCAAAGATTGGTTGTTTGCATTTTTTTATTTTGCTTAGATGCATAGGTAACTGTTGAACGCCAGTAAGTACACAATAATGATTCCAACCAGGACATTTTTTTTAAAAAGCCCCAAGCGAAAATTGTGTCCATTTGTCCACAATGGGGGTGCATTAAAATTGTTAATTTGAAAAACCTAAAGAAATAATTCTCTGCTTAAAACTATTTTAAAATGTATGTATAGATGCAGATGTAACACATTGCACACAAAAACACAAACTTTTTGTGCTACAAGAAGGTTATAGTCTGTTTCAAAATGCCGCATTTTTTCTAATTTCCAAAAATTACCATATCTTTATATTTAGACCCATATTTTGTGCAAATAGGCCAAAGGTATATCGAAAGTCAATCTTATCTGTAGATAATACATAAGTCTTCTATAAAATATGGGGTAAATCTTAAGCTTCTAAAGAACGTTCTGGTAGAATACCGTATTTCCTCTAACAACCACTTAAAAATTTAGAATTTTCTGGCAAGAGGGGGGCTATTCAAAATCAGTTCTCCAGGGCTTAAACAAAAAGATTATTTTTTCTCACTAGTTATATAAAGTCTAGATATATTAAATATACTTTTGATAAAAGAAAGTCTCCTTCTGATTTTTATGCAAAAAGTATAGGTTACAACTGCGCAAATGCAAACCTCTGCCACCGGTATTTTTTTTACCCTAAGATAAAGCGTGGAATAAAATACAGACAGCAACGTGATTGGTTGATATAAAATAATATTTAAATAGACGAATGAATAAACTTATGTTAAATATTGACAAAGAAATTCTGGTGCTAATCATGTGTCTACAGGGCGCTCGCATCTTTGAAAATTTGGGTATTGAAAATAAAATCGAAAAATCACCCCCCTTTTTTCAACCAAAAATTACGTTCATTAACGCCGCATAGACATAGGATTTTTATTGGCTAAAAATAAACGTTTGGATGTTAACTGAAAAATTTTGACCCATAGAAAGTGAAAATCGGTCAATAACTATTTTTTAAAAAATTGAATACAAGGGTACCCCCTATGGAAAATGCATTGTTAGCATTTGCGCAGTTATAACCTATAGAAACTGCCTCGTTTTACGTTGCATTGGTTGTTATAAAGCTTTATTTGAATGGAACGTAAAATATCGACGTGTAAATACAAATTATGACATTTTGGTCTATATTTAGATCGCAAAAACCGGTCTATAGTCTGTTTCTTAATTCTGTAATAGGAAAAAGGAGAATATAGACGTAGGGACTCATAAAAAAATAATTCTGTTGTTATTATCGATCAAAGATTGGTTGTTTGCATTTTTTTATTTTGCTTAGATGCATAGGTAACTGTTTGAACGCCAGTAAGTACACAATAATGATTCCAACCAGGACATTTTTTTTTAAAAAGCCCCAAGCGAAAATTGTGTCCATTTGTCCACAATGGGGGTGCATTAAAATTGTTAATTTGAAAAACCTAAAGAAATAATTCTCTGCTTAAAACTATTTTAAAATGTATGTATAGATGCAGATGTAACACATTGCACACAAAAACACAAACTTTTTGTGCTACAAGAAGGTTATAGTCTGTTTCAAAATGCCGCATTTTTTCTAATTTCCAAAAAATTACCATATCTTTATATTTAGACCCATATTTTGGTGCAAATAGGCCAAAGGTATATCGAAAGTCAATCTTATCTGTAGATAATACATAAGTCTTCTATAAAATATGGGGTAAATCTTAAGCTTCTAAAGAACGTTCTGGTAGAATACCGTATTTCCTCTAACAACCACTTAAAAATTTAGAATTTTCTGGCAAGAGGGGGGCTATTCAAAATCAGTTCTCCAGGGCTTAAACAAAAAGATTATTTTTTCTCACTAGTTATATAAAGTCTAGATATATTAAATATACTTTTGATAAAAGAAAAGTCTCCTTCTGATTTTTATGCAAAAAGTATAGGTTACAACTGCGCAAATGCAAACCTCTGCCACCGGTATTTTTTTTACCCCTAAGATAAAGCGTGGAATAAAATACAGACAGCAACGTGATTGGTTGATATAAAATAATATTTAAATAGACGAATGAATAAACTTATGTTAAATATTGACAAAGAAATTCTGGTGCTAATCATGTGTCTACAGGGCGCTCGCATCTTTGAAAATTTGGGTATTGAAAATAAAATCGAAAAATCACCCCCCTTTTTTCAACCAAAAATTACGTTCATTAACGCCGCATAGACATAGGATTTTTATTGGCTAAAAATAAACGTTTGGATGTTAACTGAAAAATTTTGACCCATAGAAAGTGAAAATCGGTCAATAACTATTTTTTAAAAAATTGAATACAAGGGTACCCCCTATGGAAAAATGCATTGTTAGCATTTGCGCAGTTATAACCTATAGAAACTGCCTCGTTTTACGTTGCATTGGTTGTTATAAAGCTTTATTTGAATGGAACGTAAAATATCGACGTGTAAATACAAATTATGACATTTGGTCTATATTTAGATCGCAAAAACCGGTCTATAGTCTGTTTCTTAATTCTGTAATAGGAAAAAGGAGAATATAGACGTAGGGACTCATAAAAAAATAATTCTGTTGTTATTATCGATCAAAGATTGGTTGTTTGCATTTTTTATTTTGCTTAGATGCATAGGTAACTGTTGAACGCCAGTAAGTACACAATAATGATTCCAACCAGGACATTTTTTTTTAAAAAGCCCCAAGCGAAAATTGTGTCCATTTGTCCACAATGGGGGTGCATTAAAATTGTTAATTTGAAAAACCTAAAGAAATAATTCTCTGCTTAAAACTATTTTAAAATGTATGTATAGATGCAGATGTAACACATTGCACACAAAAACACAAACTTTTTGTGCTACAAGAAGGTTATAGTCTGTTTCAAAATGCCGCATTTTTTCTAATTTCCAAAAAATTACCATATCTTTATATTTAGACCCATATTTTGGTGCAAATAGGCCAAAGGTATATCGAAAGTCAATCTTATCTGTAGATAATACATAAGTCTTCTATAAAATATGGGGTAAATCTTAAGCTTCTAAAGAACGTTCTGGTAGAATACCGTATTTCCTCTAACAACCACTTAAAAATTTAGAATTTTCTGGCAAGAGGGGGGCTATTCAAAATCAGTTCTCCAGGGCTTAAACAAAAAGATTATTTTTTCTCACTAGTTATATAAAGTCTAGATATATTAAATATACTTTTGATAAAAGAAAAGTCTCCTTCTGATTTTTATGCAAAAAGTATAGAAACTGCCTCGTTTTACGTTGCATTGGTTGTTATAAAGCTTTATTTGAATGGAACGTAAAATATCGACGTGTAAATACAAATTATGACATTTGGTCTATATTTAGATCGCAAAAACCGGTCTATAGTCTGTTTCTTAATTCTGTAATAGGAAAAAGGAGAATATAGACGTAGGGACTCATAAAAAAATAATTCTGTTGTTATTATCGATCAAAGATTGGTTGTTTGCATTTTTTTATTTTGCTTAGATGCATAGGTAACTGTTGAACGCCAGTAAGTACACAATAATGATTCCAACCAGGACATTTTTTTTTAAAAAGCCCCAAGCGAAAATTGTGTCCATTTGTCCACAATGGGGGTGCATTAAAATTGTTAATTTGAAAAACCTAAAGAAATAATTCTCTGCTTAAAACTATTTTAAAATGTATGTATAGATGCAGATGTAACACATTGCACACAAAAACACAAACTTTTTGTGCTACAAGAAGGTTATAGTCTGTTTCAAAATGCCGCATTTTTTCTAATTTCCAAAAAATTACCATATCTTTATATTTAGACCCATATTTTGGTGCAAATAGGCCAAAGGTATATCGAAAGTCAATCTTATCTGTAGATAATACATAAGTCTTCTATAAAATATGGGGTAAATCTTAAGCTTCTAAAGAACGTTCTGGTAGAATACCGTATTTCCTCTAACAACCACTTAAAAATTTAGAATTTTCTGGCAAGAGGGGGGCTATTCAAAATCAGTTCTCCAGGGCTTAAACAAAAAGATTATTTTTTCTCACTAGTTATATAAAGTCTAGATATATTAAATATACTTTTGATAAAAGAAAAGTCTCCTTCTGATTTTTATGCAAAAAGTATAGGTTACAACTGCGCAAATGCAAACCTCTGCCACCGGTATTTTTTTTACCCTAAGATAAAGCGTGGAATAAAATACAGACAGCAACGTGATTGGTTGATATAAAATAATATTTAAATAGACGAATGAATAAACTTATGTTAAATATTGACAAAGGGAAATTCTGGTGCTAATCATGTGTCTACAGGGCGCTCGCATCTTTGAAAATTTGGGTATTGAAAATAAAATCGAAAAATCACCCCCCTTTTTTCAACCAAAAATTACGTTCATTAACGCCGCATAGACATAGGATTTTTATTGGCTAAAAATAAACGTTTGGATGTTAACTGAAAAATTTTGACCCATAGAAAGTGAAAATCGGTCAATAACTATTTTTTAAAAATTGAATACAAGGGTACCCCCTATGGAAAAATGCATTGTTAGCATTTGCGCAGTTATAACCTATAGAAACTGCCTCGTTTTACGTTGCATTGGTTGTTATAAAGCTTTATTTGAATGGAACGTAAAATATCGACGTGTAAATACAAATTATGACATTTGGTCTATATTTAGATCGCAAAAACCGGTCTATAGTCTGTTTCTTAATTCTGTAATAGGAAAAAGGAGAATATAGACGTAGGGACTCATAAAAAAATAATTCTGTTGTTATTATCGATCAAAGATTGGTTGTTTGCATTTTTTTATTTTGCTTAGATGCATAGGTAACTGTTGAACGCCAGTAAGTACACAATAATGATTCCAACCAGGACATTTTTTTTTAAAAAGCCCCAAGCGAAAATTGTGTCCATTTGTCCACAATGGGGGTGCATTAAAATTGTTAATTTGAAAAACCTAAAGAAATAATTCTCTGCTTAAAACTATTTTAAAATGTATGTATAGATGCAGATGTAACACATTGCACACAAAAACACAAACTTTTTGTGCTACAAGAAGGTTATAGTCTGTTTCAAAATGCCGCATTTTTTCTAATTTCCAAAAAATTACCATATCTTTATATTTAGACCCATATTTTGGTGCAAATAGGCCAAAGGTATATCGAAAGTCAATCTTATCTGTAGATAATACATAAGTCTTCTATAAAATATGGGGTAAATCTTAAGCTTCTAAAGAACGTTCTGGTAGAATACCGTATTTCCTCTAACAACCACTTAAAAATTTAGAATTTTCTGGCAAGAGGGGGGCTATTCAAAATCAGTTCTCCAGGGCTTAAACAAAAAGATTATTTTTTCTCACTAGTTATATAAAGTCTAGATATATTAAATATACTTTTGATAAAAGAAAAGTCTCCTTCTGATTTTTATGCAAAAAGTATAGGTTACAACTGCGCAAATGCAAACCTCTGCCACCGGTATTTTTTTTACCCTAAGATAAAGCGTGGAATAAAATACAGACAGCAACGTGATTGGTTGATATAAAATAATATTTAAATAGACGAATGAATAAACTTATGTTAAATATTGACAAAGAAATTCTGGTGCTAATCATGTGTCTACAGGGCGCTCGCATCTTTGAAAATTTGGGTATTGAAAATAAAATCGAAAATCACCCCCCTTTTTTCAACAAAAATTACGTTCATTAACGCCGCATAGACATAGGATTTTTATTGGCTAAAAATAAACGTTTGGATGTTAACTGAAAAATTTTGACCCATAGAAAGTGAAAATCGGTCAATAACTATTTTTTAAAAAATTGAATACAAGGGTACCCCCTATGGAAAAATGCATTGTTAGCATTTGCGCAGTTATAACCTATAGAAACTGCCTCGTTTTACGTTGCATTGGTTGTTATAAAGCTTTATTTGAATGGAACGTAAAATATCGACGTGTAAATACAAATTATGACATTTGGTCTATATTTAGATCGCAAAAACCGGTCTATAGTCTGTTTCTTAATTCTGTAATAGGAAAAAGGAGAATATAGACGTAGGGACTCATAAAAAAATAATTCTGTTGTTATTATCGATCAAAGATTGGTTGTTTGCATTTTTTTATTTTGCTTAGATGCATAGGTAACTGTTGAACGCCAGTAAGTACACAATAATGATTCCAACCAGGACATTTTTTTTTAAAAAGCCCCAAGCGAAAATTGTGTCCATTTGTCCACAATGGGGGTGCATTAAAATTGTTAATTTGAAAAACC
>CAXARO010000858.1:0-66198 GCA_963971305.1 Arcuatula senhousia
ATCTTAAGATTTGTTGATTTTAGTATTTTAATACTAAAAAAGTCAAAGTTTAAAGGGGAATAACTCCTGTATTGGTAAATATACTAATATGAAAATTGACCCTGCACAAGTTCAAGAGTTACTCTTCTGCATGCAAAAGGAATAAAGTTGGTACCTATTATGGTTTAGGAGGAGAAGATTCCACAAACTTTTGAGCTAAAAGGGGCATAACTCTTATACGTAAAATGGTACGGTACCCAAGTGTTTTTTCTGAAACGACAAACATAGACCGATAAAGTATACCAAGTATCATTGCGGCATGTCGCGTACTTCTCAAAGTTGAAATTTGGCCAAACGGCGGAAGAAAGAAAATAATAATAATAATCAGAAGAAATACAATAAGGTCTTCCCTTGGAAAGGGAAAGACCTTAAAAAAGAGGCCAGATGGGACTTTTTCTAGGTTTTTAGGGTTGATATCATCTAATTATGGTCAAATAAGGTGTTTTTACCCAAAAATAACATTTTTTTGTCAAAAATGGCAAATTTCCAAATTTTGAAAAAAAGGGGGCGTGGCATGTCAACTTTCTTATTTCTGACATTTGAACAGTTTTAATCATTGAAACTGGTTGGAATAGTAAAAGTAAGTTGATTTGACCTTGAAAAATGTTTCAAGGTCATACAATTACTTAGTACAGTGATACGGTCTAATTTTAACAAAAATCCATGTCGCGACACCATTTTTTCATATTTTTTCAAAATTTTTTTTGTGTTCAATTAAGTAGACATAATCACATCATATAATGAAAAAAAAAATCTGGAAAAGGTTACATTTTATTTGAGCTATTTCGCAATGAAAAAAGACTCATTTTTTGAAAATTTACAAATGATGACCTTGACCTTTGACCTTGACCTCATTTTGGTCCTTAGGGGTCACTGACCTGGTATACCAAGTTTCATTGAAATATCTTAAGATTTGTTGATTTTAGTATTTTAATACTAAAAAAGTCAAAGTTTAAAGGGGAATAACTCCTGTATTGGTAAATATACTAATATGAAAATTGACCCTGCACAAGTTCAAGAGTTACTCTTCTGCATGCAAAAGGAATAAAGTTGGTACCTATTATGGTTTAGGAGGAGAAGATTCCACAAACTTTTGAGCTAAAAGGGGCATAACTCTTATACGTAAAATGGTACGGTACCCAAGTGTTTTTTCTGAAACGACAAACATAGACCGATAAAGTATACCAAGTATCATTGCGGCATGTCGCGTACTTCTCAAAGTTGAAATTTGGCGAAACGGCGGAAGAAAGAAAATAATAATAATAATAATAATCAGAAGAAATACAATAAGGTCTTCCCTTGGAAAGGGAAAGACCTTAAAAAAGAGGGCAGATGGGACTTTTTCTAGGTTTTTAGGGTTGATATCATCTAATTATGGTCAAATAAGGTGTTTTTACCCAAAAATAACATTTTTTTGTCAAAAATGGCAAAATTTCCAAATTTTGAAAAAAAAGGGGGCGTGGCAATGTCAACTTTCTTATTTCTGACATTTGAACAGTTTTAATCATCGAAACTGGTTGGAATAGTAAAAGTAAGTTGATTTGACCTTGAAAAATGTTTCAAGGTCATACAATTACTTAGTACAGTGATACGGTCTAATTTTAACAAAAATCCATGTTGCGACACCATTTTTTCATATTTTTTCAAAATTTTTTTTGTGTTCAATTAAGTAGACATAATCACATCATATAATGAAAAAAAAAAATCTGGAAAAGGTTACATTTTATTTGAGCTATTTCGCAATGAAAAAAGACTCATTTTTTGAAAATTTACAAATGATGACCTTGACCTTTGACCTTGACCTCATTTTGGTCCTTAGGGGTCACTGACCTGGTATACCAAGTTTCATTGAAATATCTTAAGATTTGTTGATTTTAGTATTTTAATACTAAAAAAGTCAAAGTTTAAAGGGGAATAACTCCTGTATTGGTAAATATACTAATATGAAAATTGACCCTGCACAAGTTCAAGAGTTACTCTTCTGCATGCAAAAGGAATAAAGTTGGTACCTATTATGGTTTAGGAGGAGAAGATTCCACAAACTTTTGAGCTAAAAGGGGCATAACTCTTATACGTAAAATGTTACGGTACCCAAGTGTTTTTTCTGAAACGACAAACATAGACCGATAAAGTATACCAAGTATCATTGCGACATGTCGCGTACTTCTCAAAGTTGAAATTTGGCGAAACGGCGGAAGAAAGAAAATAATAATAATAATCAGAAGAAATACAATAAGGTCTTCCCTTGGAAAGGGAAAGACCTTAAAAAAGAGGGCAGATGGGACTTTTTCTAGGTTTTTTAGGGTTGATATCATCTAATTATGGTCAAATAAGGTGTTTTTTACCCAAAAATAACATTTTTTTGTCAAAAATGGCAAATTTCCAAATTTTGAAAAAAAGGGGGCGTGGCATGTCAACTTTCTTATTTCTGACATTTGAACAGTTTTAATCATCGAAACTGGTTGGAATAGTAAAAGTAAGTTGATTTGACCTTGAAAAATGTTTCAAGGTCATACAATTACTTAGTACAGTGATACGGTCTAATTTTAACAAAAATCCATGTTGCGACACCATTTTTTCATATTTTTTCAAAAACTTTTTTGTGTTCAATTAAGTAGACATAATCACATCATATAATGAAAAAAAAAATCTGGAAAAGGTTACATTTTATTTGAGCTATTTCGCAATGAAAAAAGACTCATTTTTTGAAAATTTACAAATGATGACCTTGACCTTTGACCTTGACCTCATTTTGGTCCTTAGGGGTCACTGACCTGGTATACCAAGTTTCATTGAAATATCTTAAGATTTGTTGATTTTAGTATTTTAATACTAAAAAAGTCAAAGTTTAAAGGGGAATAACTCCTGTATTGGTAAATATACTAATATGAAAATTGACCCTGCACAAGTTCAAGAGTTACTCTTCTGCATGCAAAAGGAATAAAGTTGGTACCTATTATGGTTTAGGAGGAGAAGATTCCACAAACTTTTGAGCTAAAAGGGGCATAACTCTTATACGTAAAATGTTACGGTACCCAAGTGTTTTTTCTGAAACGACAAACATAGACCGATAAAGTATACCAAGTATCATTGCGACATGTCGCGTACTTCTCAAAGTTGAAATTTGGCGAAACGGCGGAAGAAAGAAAATAATAATAATAATCAGAAGAAATACAATAAGGTCTTCCCTTGGAAAGGGGAAAGACCTTAAAAAAGAGGGCAGATGGGACTTTTTCTAGGTTTTTAGGGTTGATATCATCTAATTATGGTCAAATAAGGTGTTTTTACCCAAAAATAACATTTTTTTGTCAAAAATGGCAAATTTCCAAATTTTGAAAAAAAGGGGGCGTGGCATGTCAACTTTCTTATTTCTGACATTTGAACAGTTTTAATCATCGAAACTGGTTGGAATAGTAAAAGTAAGTTGATTTGACCTTGAAAAATGTTTCAAGGTCATACAATTACTTAGTACAGTGATACGGTCTAATTTTAACAAAAATCCATGTTGCGACACCATTTTTTCATATTTTTTCAAAATTTTTTTTGTGTTCAATTAAGTAGACATAATCACATCATATAATGAAAAAAAAAAATCTGGAAAAGGTTACATTTTATTTGAGCTATTTCGCAATGAAAAAAGACTCATTTTTTGAAAATTTACAAATGATGACCTTGACCTTTGACCTTGACCTCATTTTGGTCCTTAGGGGTCACTGACCTGGTATACCAAGTTTCATTGAAATATCTTAAGATTTGTTGATTTTAGTATTTTAATACTAAAAAAGTCAAAGTTTAAAGGGGAATAACTCCTGTATTGGTAAATATACTAATATGAAAATTGACCCTGCACAAGTTCAAGAGTTACTCTTCTGCATGCAAAAGGAATAAAGTTGGTACCTATTATGGTTTAGGAGGAGAAGATTCCACAAACTTTTGAGCTAAAAGGGGCATAACTCTTATACGTAAAATGTTACGGTACCCAAGTGTTTTTTCTGAAACGACAAACATAGACCGATAAAGTATACCAAGTATCATTGCGACATGTCGCGTACTTCTCAAAGTTGAAATTTGGCGAAACGGCGGAAGAAAGAAAATAATAATAATAATCAGAAGAAATACAATAAGGTCTTCCCTTGGAAAGGGAAAGACCTTAAAAAAGAGGGCAGATGGGACTTTTTCTAGGTTTTTAGGGTTGATATCATCTAATTATGGTCAAATAAGGTGTTTTTACCCAAAAATAACATTTTTTTGTCAAAAATGGCAAATTTCCAAATTTTGAAAAAAAGGGGGCGTGGCATGTCAACTTTCTTATTTCTGACATTTGAACAGTTTTAATCATCGAAACTGGTTGGAATAGTAAAAGTAAGTTGATTTGACCTTGAAAAATGTTTCAAGGTCATACAATTACTTAGTACAGTGATACGGTCTAATTTTAACAAAAATCCATGTTGCGACACCATTTTTTCATATTTTTTCAAATTTTTTTTTGTGTTCAATTAAGTAGACATAATCACATCATATAATGAAAAAAAAAAATCTGGAAAAGGTTACATTTTATTTGAGCTATTTCGCAATGAAAAAAGACTCATTTTTTGAAAATTTACAAATGATGACCTTGACCTTTGACCTTGACCTCATTTTGGTCCTTAGGGGTCACTGACCTGGTATACCAAGTTTCATTGAAATATCTTAAGATTTGTTGATTTTAGTATTTTAATACTAAAAAAGTCAAAGTTTAAAGGGGAATAACTCCTGTATTGGTAAATATACTAATATGAAAATTGACCCTGCACAAGTTCAAGAGTTACTCTTCTGCATGCAAAAGGAATAAAGTTGGTACCTATTATGGTTTAGGAGGAGAAGATTCCACAAACTTTTGAGCTAAAAGGGGCATAACTCTTATACGTAAAATGTTACGGTACCCAAGTGTTTTTTCTGAAACGACAAACATAGACCGATAAAGTATACCAAGTATCATTGCGACATGTCGCGTACTTCTCAAAGTTGAAATTTGGCGAAACGGCGGAAGAAAGAAAATAATAATAATAATCAGAAGAAATACAATAAGGTCTTCCCTTGGAAAGGGAAAGACCTTAAAAAAGAGGGCAGATGGGACTTTTTCTAGGTTTTTAGGGTTGATATCATCTAATTATGGTCAAATAAGGTGTTTTTACCCAAAAATAACATTTTTTTGTCAAAAATGGCAAATTTCCAAATTTTGAAAAAAAGGGGGGCGTGGCATGTCAACTTTCTTATTTCTGACATTTGAACAGTTTTAATCATCGAAACTGGTTGGAATAGTAAAAGTAAGTTGATTTGACCTTGAAAAATGTTTCAAGGTCATACAATTACTTAGTACAGTGATACGGTCTAATTTTAACAAAAATCCATGTTGCGACACCATTTTTTCATATTTTTTCAAAAACTTTTTTGTGTTCAATTAAGTAGACATAATCACATCATATAATGAAAAAAAAAATCTGGAAAAGGTTACATTTTATTTGAGCTATTTCGCAATGAAAAAAGACTCATTTTTTGAAAATTTACAAATGATGACCTTGACCTTTGACCTTGACCTCATTTTGGTCCTTAGGGGTCACTGACCTGGTATACCAAGTTTCATTGAAATATCTTAAGATTTGTTGATTTTAGTATTTTAATACTAAAAAAGTCAAAGTTTAAAGGGGAATAACTCCTGTATTGGTAAATATACTAATATGAAAATTGACCCTGCACAAGTTCAAGAGTTACTCTTCTGCATGCAAAAGGAATAAAGTTGGTACCTATTATGGTTTAGGAGGAGAAGATTCCACAAACTTTTGAGCTAAAAGGGGCATAACTCTTATACGTAAAATGTTACGGTACCCAAGTGTTTTTTCTGAAACGACAAACATAGACCGATAAAGTATACCAAGTATCATTGCGACATGTCGCGTACTTCTCAAAGTTGAAATTTGGCGAAACGGCGGAAGAAAGAAAATAATAATAATAATCAGAAGAAATACAATAAGGTCTTCCCTTGGAAAGGGAAAGACCTTAAAAAAGAGGGCAGATGGGACTTTTTCTAGGTTTTTAGGGTTGATATCATCTAATTATGGTCAAATAAGGTGTTTTTACCCAAAAATAACATTTTTTTGTCAAAAATGGCAAATTTCCAAATTTTGAAAAAAAGGGGGCGTGGCATGTCAACTTTCTTATTTCTGACATTTGAACAGTTTTAATCATCGAAACTGGTTGGAATAGTAAAAGTAAGTTGATTTGACCTTGAAAAATGTTTCAAGGTCATACAATTACTTAGTACAGTGATACGGTCTAATTTTAACAAAAATCCATGTTGCGACACCATTTTTTCATATTTTTTCAAAATTTTTTTTGTGTTCAATTAAGTAGACATAATCACATCATATAATGAAAAAAAAAATCTGGAAAAGGTTACATTTTATTTGAGCTATTTCGCAATGAAAAAAGACTCATTTTTTGAAAATTTACAAATGATGACCTTGACCTTTGACCTTGACCTCATTTTGGTCCTTAGGGGTCACTGACCTGGTATACCAAGTTTCATTGAAATATCTTAAGATTTGTTGATTTTAGTATTTTAATACTAAAAAAGTCAAAGTTTAAAGGGGAATAACTCCTGTATTGGTAAATATACTAATATGAAAATTGACCCTGCACAAGTTCAAGAGTTACTCTTCTGCATGCAAAAGGAATAAAGTTGGTACCTATTATGGTTTAGGAGGAGAAGATTCCACAAACTTTTGAGCTAAAAGGGGCATAACTCTTATACGTAAAATGTTACGGTACCCAAGTGTTTTTTCTGAAACGACAAACATAGACCGATAAAGTATACCAAGTATCATTGCGACATGTCGCGTACTTCTCAAAGTTGAAATTTGGCGAAACGGCGGAAGAAAGAAAATAATAATAATAATCAGAAGAAATACAATAAGGTCTTCCCTTGGAAAGGGAAAGACCTTAAAAAAAGAGGGCAGATGGGACTTTTTCTAGGTTTTTAGGGTTGATATCATCTAATTATGGTCAAATAAGGTGTTTTTACCCAAAAATAACATTTTTTTGTCAAAAATGGCAAATTTCCAAATTTTGAAAAAAAGGGGGCGTGGCATGTCAACTTTCTTATTTCTGACATTTGAACAGTTTTAATCATCGAAACTGGTTGGAATAGTAAAAGTAAGTTGATTTGACCTTGAAAAATGTTTCAAGGTCATACAATTACTTAGTACAGTGATACGGTCTAATTTTAACAAAAATCCATGTTGCGACACCATTTTTTCATATTTTTTCAAAATTTTTTTTGTGTTCAATTAAGTAGACATAATCACATCATATAATGAAAAAAAAAATCTGGAAAAGGTTACATTTTATTTGAGCTATTTCGCAATGAAAAAAGACTCATTTTTTGAAAATTTACAAATGATGACCTTGACCTTTGACCTTGACCTCATTTTGGTCCTTAGGGGTCACTGACCTGGTATACCAAGTTTCATTGAAATATCTTAAGATTTGTTGATTTTAGTATTTTAATACTAAAAAAGTCAAAGTTTAAAGGGGAATAACTCCTGTATTGGTAAATATACTAATATGAAAATTGACCCTGCACAAGTTCAAGAGTTACTCTTCTGCATGCAAAAGGAATAAAGTTGGTACCTATTATGGTTTAGGAGGAGAAGATTCCACAAACTTTTGAGCTAAAAGGGGCATAACTCTTATACGTAAAATGTTACGGTACCCAAGTGTTTTTTCTGAAACGACAAACATAGACCGATAAAGTATACCAAGTATCATTGCGACATGTCGCGTACTTCTCAAAGTTGAAATTTGGCGAAACGGCGGAAGAAAGAAAATAATAATAATAATCAGAAGAAATACAATAAGGTCTTCCCTTGGAAAGGGAAAGACCTTAAAAAAGAGGGCAGATGGGACTTTTTCTAGGTTTTTAGGGTTGATATCATCTAATTATGGTCAAATAAGGTGTTTTTACCCAAAAATAACATTTTTTTGTCAAAAATGGCAAATTTCCAAATTTTGAAAAAAAGGGGGCGTGGCATGTCAACTTTCTTATTTCTGACATTTGAACAGTTTTAATCATCGAAACTGGTTGGAATAGTAAAAGTAAGTTGATTTGACCTTGAAAAATGTTTCAAGGTCATACAATTACTTAGTACAGTGATACGGTCTAATTTTAACAAAAATCCATGTTGCGACACCATTTTTTCATATTTTTTCAAAATTTTTTTTGTGTTCAATTAAGTAGACATAATCACATCATATAATGAAAAAAAAAATCTGGAAAAGGTTACATTTTATTTGAGCTATTTCGCAATGAAAAAAGACTCATTTTTTGAAAATTTACAAATGATGACCTTGACCTTTGACCTTGACCTCATTTTGGTCCTTAGGGGTCACTGACCTGGTATACCAAGTTTCATTGAAATATCTTAAGATTTGTTGATTTTAGTATTTTAATACTAAAAAAGTCAAAGTTTAAAGGGGAATAACTCCTGTATTGGTAAATATACTAATATGAAAATTGACCCTGCACAAGTTCAAGAGTTACTCTTCTGCATGCAAAAGGAATAAAGTTGGTACCTATTATGGTTTAGGAGGAGAAGATTCCACAAACTTTTGAGCTAAAAGGGGCATAACTCTTATACGTAAAATGTTACGGTACCCAAGTGTTTTTTCTGAAACGACAAACATAGACCGATAAAGTATACCAAGTATCATTGCGACATGTCGCGTACTTCTCAAAGTTGAAATTTGGCGAAACGGCGGAAGAAAGAAAATAATAATAATAATCAGAAGAAATACAATAAGGTCTTCCCTTGGAAAGGGAAAGACCTTAAAAAAGAGGGCAGATGGGACTTTTTCTAGGTTTTTAGGGTTGATATCATCTAATTATGGTCAAATAAGGTGTTTTTACCCAAAAATAACATTTTTTTGTCAAAAATGGCAAATTTCCAAATTTTGAAAAAAAGGGGGCGTGGCATGTCAACTTTCTTATTTCTGACATTTGAACAGTTTTAATCATCGAAACTGGTTGGAATAGTAAAAGTAAGTTGATTTGACCTTGAAAAATGTTTCAAGGTCATACAATTACTTAGTACAGTGATACGGTCTAATTTTAACAAAAATCCATGTTGCGACACCATTTTTTCATATTTTTTCAAAAACTTTTTTGTGTTCAATTAAGTAGACATAATCACATCATATAATGAAAAAAAAAATCTGGAAAAGGTTACATTTTATTTGAGCTATTTCGCAATGAAAAAAGACTCATTTTTTGAAAATTTACAAATGATGACCTTGACCTTTGACCTTGACCTCATTTTGGTCCTTAGGGGTCACTGACCTGGTATACCAAGTTTCATTGAAATATCTTAAGATTTGTTGATTTTAGTATTTTAATACTAAAAAAGTCAAAGTTTAAAGGGGAATAACTCCTGTATTGGTAAATATACTAATATGAAAATTGACCCTGCACAAGTTCAAGAGTTACTCTTCTGCATGCAAAAGGAATAAAGTTGGTACCTATTATGGTTTAGGAGGAGAAGATTCCACAAACTTTTGAGCTAAAAGGGGCATAACTCTTATACGTAAAATGTTACGGTACCCAAGTGTTTTTTCTGAAACGACAAACATAGACCGATAAAGTATACCAAGTATCATTGCGACATGTCGCGTACTTCTCAAAGTTGAAATTTGGCGAAACGGCGGAAGAAAGAAAATAATAATAATAATCAGAAGAAATACAATAAGGTCTTCCCTTGGAAAGGGAAAGACCTTAAAAAAGAGGGCAGATGGGACTTTTTCTAGGTTTTTAGGGTTGATATCATCTAATTATGGTCAAATAAGGTGTTTTTACCCAAAAATAACATTTTTTTGTCAAAAATGGCAAATTTCCAAATTTTGAAAAAAAGGGGGCGTGGCATGTCAACTTTCTTATTTCTGACATTTGAACAGTTTTAATCATCGAAACTGGTTGGAATAGTAAAAGTAAGTTGATTTGACCTTGAAAAATGTTTCAAGGTCATACAATTACTTAGTACAGTGATACGGTCTAATTTTAACAAAAATCCATGTTGCGACACCATTTTTTCATATTTTTTCAAAATTTTTTTTGTGTTCAATTAAGTAGACATAATCACATCATATAATGAAAAAAAAAATCTGGAAAAGGTTACATTTTATTTGAGCTATTTCGCAATGAAAAAAGACTCATTTTTTGAAAATTTACAAATGATGACCTTGACCTTTGACCTTGACCTCATTTTGGTCCTTAGGGGTCACTGACCTGGTATACCAAGTTTCATTGAAATATCTTAAGATTTGTTGATTTTAGTATTTTAATACTAAAAAAGTCAAAGTTTAAAGGGGAATAACTCCTGTATTGGTAAATATACTAATATGAAAATTGACCCTGCACAAGTTCAAGAGTTACTCTTCTGCATGCAAAAGGAATAAAGTTGGTACCTATTATGGTTTAGGAGGAGAAGATTCCACAAACTTTTGAGCTAAAAGGGGCATAACTCTTATACGTAAAATGTTACGGTACCCAAGTGTTTTTTCTGAAACGACAAACATAGACCGATAAAGTATACCAAGTATCATTGCGACATGTCGCGTACTTCTCAAAGTTGAAATTTGGCGAAACGGCGGAAGAAAGAAAATAATAATAATAATCAGAAGAAATACAATAAGGTCTTCCCTTGGAAAGGGAAAGACCTTAAAAAAGAGGGCAGATGGGACTTTTTCTAGGTTTTTAGGGTTGATATCATCTAATTATGGTCAAATAAGGTGTTTTTACCCAAAAATAACATTTTTTTGTCAAAAATGGCAAATTTCCAAATTTTGAAAAAAAGGGGGCGTGGCATGTCAACTTTCTTATTTCTGACATTTGAACAGTTTTAATCATCGAAACTGGTTGGAATAGTAAAAGTAAGTTGATTTGACCTTGAAAAATGTTTCAAGGTCATACAATTACTTAGTACAGTGATACGGTCTAATTTTAACAAAAATCCATGTTGCGACACCATTTTTTCATATTTTTTCAAATTTTTTTTTGTGTTCAATTAAGTAGACATAATCACATCATATAATGAAAAAAAAAATCTGGAAAAGGTTACATTTTATTTGAGCTATTTCGCAATGAAAAAAGACTCATTTTTTGAAAATTTACAAATGATGACCTTGACCTTTGACCTTGACCTCATTTTGGTCCTTAGGGGTCACTGACCTGGTATACCAAGTTTCATTGAAATATCTTAAGATTTGTTGATTTTAGTATTTTAATACTAAAAAAGTCAAAGTTTAAAGGGGAATAACTCCTGTATTGGTAAATATACTAATATGAAAATTGACCCTGCACAAGTTCAAGAGTTACTCTTCTGCATGCAAAAGGAATAAAGTTGGTACCTATTATGGTTTAGGAGGAGAAGATTCCACAAACTTTTGAGCTAAAAGGGGCATAACTCTTATACGTAAAATGTTACGGTACCCAAGTGTTTTTTCTGAAACGACAAACATAGACCGATAAAGTATACCAAGTATCATTGCGACATGTCGCGTACTTCTCAAAGTTGAAATTTGGCGAAACGGCGGAAGAAAGAAAATAATAATAATAATCAGAAGAAATACAATAAGGTCTTCCCTTGGAAAGGGAAAGACCTTAAAAAAGAGGGCAGATGGGACTTTTTCTAGGTTTTTAGGGTTGATATCATCTAATTATGGTCAAATAAGGTGTTTTTACCCAAAAATAACATTTTTTTGTCAAAAATGGCAAATTTCCAAATTTTGAAAAAAAGGGGGCGTGGCATGTCAACTTTCTTATTTCTGACATTTGAACAGTTTTAATCATCGAAACTGGTTGGAATAGTAAAAGTAAGTTGATTTGACCTTGAAAAATGTTTCAAGGTCATACAATTACTTAGTACAGTGATACGGTCTAATTTTAACAAAAATCCATGTTGCGACACCATTTTTTCATATTTTTTCAAAATTTTTTTTGTGTTCAATTAAGTAGACATAATCACATCATATAATGAAAAAAAAAATCTGGAAAAGGTTACATTTTATTTGAGCTATTTCGCAATGAAAAAAGACTCATTTTTTGAAAATTTACAAATGATGACCTTGACCTTTGACCTTGACCTCATTTTGGTCCTTAGGGGTCACTGACCTGGTATACCAAGTTTCATTGAAATATCTTAAGATTTGTTGATTTTAGTATTTTAATACTAAAAAAGTCAAAGTTTAAAGGGGAATAACTCCTGTATTGGTAAATATACTAATATGAAAATTGACCCTGCACAAGTTCAAGAGTTACTCTTCTGCATGCAAAAGGAATAAAGTTGGTACCTATTATGGTTTAGGAGGAGAAGATTCCACAAACTTTTGAGCTAAAAGGGGCATAACTCTTATACGTAAAATGTTACGGTACCCAAGTGTTTTTTCTGAAACGACAAACATAGACCGATAAAGTATACCAAGTATCATTGCGACATGTCGCGTACTTCTCAAAGTTGAAATTTGGCGAAACGGCGGAAGAAAGAAAATAATAATAATTAAAAAGTCATTTGTTCAGAGAACAAATGTGAGGTCTTTCCCTGCCTTATGTTTTTGTTATGGTATTTTATACAAGTACTAAAGTCATTTGAGTCACTTTGTTTATGACGAGATGTTGCCAATTATTTTGATATAGGCTCCAGAATGAAGATCAGGGGGCCTAGAGTCAGAAAAAGTATGGTTGCTAAGGACTTTTATATCGGTTGCTATGGACTAAATCTCACTTCCGGTTGAAAAAAACTTACATCTAAACTCAGAAAGTAGTCTGGTATAAGAATATGTATGGTTGCTATGGACTTTTCATTAAGGTTACCTTGTTGCTAGGGAACGACCTTGACCTATGACCTTTGACCTTGGACTCAAATTGTAGCTCTTTGCATTATGGTTCATTTAAATATACATGTTTACTATACTATCTGTTATGGTTTTCAAGTTATTGGCTAAAAACATGTCTCGCGAAACTTGTTTTGGCCGCCATTTTGGAACCGTTCAACCGAATCATGTACTGTTTGGGTTCAAATTGTAGGTAATTTAATCCTCTTTCAAATGAACCCTATGTTTCATTCACCATCTTTTATGGTTAAAAAGTTATAAACAAAAAATCAATTTAAAAATACGAATCAAGGGCGATAACTCAAAAACGACAAGTTTTACGCTTTCACACCTGAAACAATTTTTGTAGATTTCGACATGGCGAACATTTTTTCCATGTATTGTCTGCTTCAATTTTGTACGGTTTAAGTGTTATTTCATAAAAACTGTTTACGGTGTCAGCCATTTTGAAAATGGCTGCCCGAAACCATTCGACTTTGGTCTTAAATTGAAGGGCCCATAATGACGGTCACAAAAAACCCATATGTTTACTATATTATCTCTGACGGTTTAAAAGTTATAAGCCAAAAACAGATAAGCCGAAACGCGTTAAGGGCCATAACTCGAAAACGGTTTGTCGTACAGTGTTCGACCCTGTATATCAAATAAAGGTCTAAATGAGACAAGTATTTTCCCCATTACATGTCTGCTTCAATTTTGTATGGTTTTTGAGCTATACTGCAAACAAGGTATATCATGACCTCTGACCTTGAGATTTGACCTTTGACCTTGACATTTTAAGATGTAACATATGTCATTTAGGATGATTGGTGAAGGTCCCAAGTCTCTAGGACTAACCGTTTTGAAGAAAAAAAATTTGACGTGTCGCGACACTTTTCGGGTCAAAAACGCGTAACCAGGAAGTTGATCGAACAATTTTTTTTTGCGTGACGAATCATGACCAGGAGTCTAGCAACATTTTCCCTGCTTCAGATTTTTAATAACGGTTACGGTTTCTGAGTTTATCTGCTAACAAGGTTTTTGGGTTACGGGCAGATAACTCCGTTACTAAAAATAGATCGGTTTCGCAGGGTCAGTCAAGGCGAGTCAGGGTAAGACCGAATAAAGGTACCAAGTGTCGTAAAGTTATGTCGCGACACTTTTTGGATTTTGACCGCGGAAAAGAAGAAGAAAAATAATAATAATAACCATAAGAAATACAGTAAGGTCTTTCCTTCTGTGGAAGGGAAAGACCTTAATAATCAGAAGAAATACAATAAGGTCTTCCCTTGGAAAGGGAAAGACCTTAAAAAAGAGGGCAGATGGGACTTTTTCTAGGTTTTTAGGGTTGATATCATCTAATTATGGTCAAATAAGGTGTTTTTACCCAAAAATAACATTTTTTTGTCAAAAATGGCAAATTTCCAAATTTTGAAAAAAAGGGGGCGTGGCATGTCAACTTTCTTATTTCTGACATTTGAACAGTTTTAATCATCGAAACTGGTTGGAATAGTAAAAGTAAGTTGATTTGACCTTGAAAAATGTTTCAAGGTCATACAATTACTTAGTACAGTGATACGGTCTAATTTTAACAAAAATCCATGTTGCGACACCATTTTTTCATATTTTTTCAAAAATTTTTTTGTGTTCAATTAAGTAGACATAATCACATCATATAATGAAAAAAAAAATCTGGAAAAGGTTACATTTTATTTGAGCTATTTCGCAATGAAAAAAGACTCATTTTTTGAAAATTTACAAATGATGACCTTGACCTTTGACCTTGACCTCATTTTGGTCCTTAGGGGTCACTGACCTGGTATACCAAGTTTCATTGAAATATCTTAAGATTTGTTGATTTTAGTATTTTAATACTAAAAAAGTCAAAGTTTAAAGGGGAATAACTCCTGTATTGGTAAATATACTAATATGAAAATTGACCCTGCACAAGTTCAAGAGTTACTCTTCTGCATGCAAAAGGAATAAAGTTGGTACCTATTATGGTTTAGGAGGAGAAGATTCCACAAACTTTTGAGCTAAAAGGGGCATAACTCTTATACGTAAAATGTTACGGTACCCAAGTGTTTTTTCTGAAACGACAAACATAGACCGATAAAGTATACCAAGTATCATTGCGACATGTCGCGTACTTCTCAAAGTTGAAATTTGGCGAAACGGCGGAAGAAAGAAAATAATAATAATAATCAGAAGAAATACAATAAGGTCTTCCCTTGGAAAGGGAAAGACCTTAATAATAATCAGAAGAAATACAATAAGGTCTTCCCTTGGAAAGGGAAAGACCTTAAAAAAGAGGGCAGATGGGACTTTTTCTAGGTTTTTAGGGTTGATATCATCTAATTATGGTCAAATAAGGTGTTTTTACCCAAAAATAACATTTTTTTGTCAAAAATGGCAAATTTCCAAATTTTGAAAAAAAGGGGGCGTGGCATGTCAACTTTCTTATTTCTGACATTTGAACAGTTTTAATCATTGAAACTGGTTGGAATAGTAAAAGTAAGTTGATTTGACCTTGAAAAATGTTTCAAGGTCATACAATTACTTAGTACAGTGATACGGTCTAATTTTAACAAAAATCCATGTCGCGACACCATTTTTTCATATTTTTTCAAAAATTTTTTTGTGTTCAATTAAGTAGACATAATCACATCATATAATGAAAAAAAAAATCTGGAAAAGGTTACATTTTATTTGAGCTATTTCGCAATGAAAAAAGACTCATTTTTTGAAAATTTACAAATGATGACCTTGACCTTTGACCTTGACCTTATTGTAGTCCTTAGGGGTCACTGACCTTGTATACCAAGTTTCATTGAAATATCTTAAGAAATGTTGATTTTAGTATTTTAATACTAAAAAAGTCAAAGTTTAAAGGGGAATAACTCCTGTATTGGTAAATATACTAATATGAAAATTGACCCTGCACAAGTTCAAGAGTTACTCTTCTGCATGCAAAAGGAATAAAGTTGGTACCTATTATGGTTTAGGAGGAGAAGATTCCACAAACTTTTGAGCTAAAAGGGGCATAACTCTTATACGTAAAATGGTACGGTACCCAAGTGTTTTTTCTGAAACGACAAACATAGACCGATAAAGTATACCAAGTATCATTGCGACATGTCGCGTACTTCTCAAAGTTGAAATTTGGCGAAACGGCGGAAGAAAGAAAATAATAATAATAATCAGAAGAAATACAATAAGGTCTTCCCTTGGAAAGGGAAAGACCTTAAAAAAGAGGGCAGATGGGACTTTTTCTAGGTTTTTAGGGTTGATATCATCTAATTATGGTCAAATAAGGTGTTTTTACCCAAAAATAACATTTTTTTGTCAAAAATGGCAAATTTCCAAATTTTGAAAAAAAGGGGGCGTGGCATGTCAACTTTCTTATTTCTGACATTTGAACAGTTTTAATCATTGAAACTGGTTGGAATAGTAAAAGTAAGTTGATTTGACCTTGAAAAATGTTTCAAGGTCATACAATTACTTAGTACAGTGATACGGTCTAATTTTAACAAAAATCCATGTCGCGACACCATTTTTTCATATTTTTTCAAAAATTTTTTTGTGTTCAATTAAGTAGACATAATCACATCATATAATGAAAAAAAAATCTGGAAAAGGTTACATTTTATTTGAGCTATTTCGCAATGAAAAAAGACTCATTTTTTGAAAATTTACAAATGATGACCTTGACCTTTGACCTTGACCTTATTGTAGTCCTTAGGGGTCACTGACCTTGTATACCAAGTTTCATTGAAATATCTTAAGAAATGTTGATTTTAGTATTTTAATACTAAAAAAGTCAAAGTTTAAAGGGGAATAACTCCTGTATTGGTAAATATACTAATATGAAAATTGACCCTGCACAAGTTCAAGAGTTACTCTTCTGCATGCAAAAGGAATAAAGTTGGTACCTATTATGGTTTAGGAGGAGAAGATTCCACAAACTTTTGAGCTAAAAGGGGCATAACTCTTATACGTAAAATGGTACGGTACCCAAGTGTTTTTTCTGAAACGACAAACATAGACCGATAAAGTATACCAAGTATCATTGCGACATGTCGCGTACTTCTCAAAGTTGAAATTTGGCGAAACGGCGGAAGAAAGAAAATAATAATAATAATCAGAAGAAATACAATAAGGTCTTCCCTTGGAAAGGGAAAGACCTTAATAATAATAATCAGAAGAAATACAATAAGGTCTTCCCTTGGAAAGGGAAAGACCTTAAAAAAGAGAGCAGATGAGACTTTTTCAGGGTTTCAAGGGTGGATATGGTCTATTTATGGTCAAATAAGGTGTATTTACCTAAAAATAAGATTTTTTGGTCAAAAATGGCAAATTTCCAAATTTTTTAAAAAAGGGGGGGCAAAAGTCAACTTTTTTATTTTTGACATCTGGTGACTTTCAATGACTGAAATAGGTTGGAATTGTAAAGGTAAGATGGTTTGACCTTGAAAAAACCTTCAAGGTCATACCATGGCTAAATGGAGTGATACGGTGTAAAAATCACAAAAATCCATGTCGCGACAACATTTTTTCACTTTTTTTCAATTTTTTTTCTGTGTTGGGTAGAGAGAACATAAGCCCACCATTTAAAGTAAAATGGGTACTGAAAAATGTTTCTCCTTATTGGACTTATTTCGCAATCAAAAAATGTTATTTTTTCACAAATCACCAAATGATGACCTTGACCTTTGACCTTGACCTTATTTTGGTCCTTAGGGGTCACTGACCCTGTATACCAAGTTTCATTGAAATATCTTAAGATTTGTTGATTTTAGAATTTTATACTAAAAAAGTCAAAGTTTAAAGGGGAATAACTCCTGTATTGGTCAATATATCAATATAAAAAATATCATTGGCACAACTTCAAGAGTTACTCTTCCTATTTCAAAAGGATTGAACTTGATAACTTATATGGGTTAAGAGGAGAAGAATAAACAAACTTTACAGCTAAAAGGGGCATAACTCTTATACGCGAAAGGGTACGGTACCCAAGTGTTTTTTCTGAAACGACAAACATTGACCGATAAAGTATACTAAGTATCATTGCGACATGTCGCGTACTTCTCATAGTTGAAATTTAGCGAAACGGCGGAAGAAAGAAAATAATAATAATAATAATAATAATAATCAGAAGAAATACAATAAGGTCTTCCCTTGGAAAGGGAAAGACCTTAAAAAAGAGAGCAGATGAGACTTTTTCAGGGTTTCAAGGGTGGATATGGTCTATTTATGGTCAAATAAGGTGTATTTACCTAAAAATAAGATTTTTTGGTCAAAAATGGCAAATTTCCAAATTTTTTAAAAAAGGGGGGGCAAAAGTCAACTTTTTTATTTTTGACATCTGGTGACTTTCAATGACTGAAATAGGTTGGAATTGTAAAGGTAAGATGGTTTGACCTTGAAAAAACCTTCAAGGTCATACCATGGCTAAATGGAGTGATACGGTGTAAAAATCACAAAAATCCATGTCGCGACAACATTTTTTCACTTTTTTTCAATTTTTTTTCTGTGTTGGGTAGAGAGAACATAAGCCCACCATTTAAAGTAAAATGGGTACTGAAAAATGTTTCTCCTTATTGGACTTATTTCGCAATCAAAAAATGTTATTTTTTCACAAATCACCAAATGATGACCTTGACCTTTGACCTTGACCTTATTTTGGTCCTTAGGGGTCACTGACCCTGTATACCAAGTTTCATTGAAATATCTTAAGATTTGTTGATTTTAGAATTTTATACTAAAAAAGTCAAAGTTTAAAGGGGAATAACTCCTGTATTGGTCAATATATCAATATAAAAAATATCATTGGCACAACTTCAAGAGTTACTCTTCCTATTTCAAAAGGATTGAACTTGATAACTTATATGGGTTAAGAGGAGAAGAATAAACAAACTTTACAGCTAAAAGGGGCATAACTCTTATACGCGAAAGGGTACGGTACCCAAGTGTTTTTTCTGAAACGACAAACATTGACCGATAAAGTATACTAAGTATCATTGCGACATGTCGCGTACTTCTCATAGTTGAAATTTAGCGAAACGGCGGAAGAAAGAAAATAATAATAATAATAATAATAATAATCAGAAGAAATACAATAAGGTCTTCCCTTGGAAAGGGAAAGACCTTAAAAAAGAGAGCAGATGAGACTTTTTCAGGGTTTCAAGGGTGGATATGGTCTATTTATGGTCAAATAAGGTGTATTTACCTAAAAATAAGATTTTTTGGTCAAAAATGGCAAATTTCCAAATTTTTTAAAAAAGGGGGGGCAAAAGTCAACTTTTTTATTTTTGACATCTGGTGACTTTCAATGACTGAAATAGGTTGGAATTGTAAAGGTAAGATGGTTTGACCTTGAAAAAACCTTCAAGGTCATACCATGGCTAAATGGAGTGATACGGTGTAAAAATCACAAAAATCCATGTCGCGACAACATTTTTTCACTTTTTTTCAATTTTTTTTCTGTGTTGGGTAGAGAGAACATAAGCCCACCATTTAAAGTAAAATGGGTACTGAAAAATGTTTCTCCTTATTGGACTTATTTCGCAATCAAAAAATGTTATTTTTTCACAAATCACCAAATGATGACCTTGACCTTTGACCTTGACCTTATTTTGGTCCTTAGGGGTCACTGACCCTGTATACCAAGTTTCATTGAAATATCTTAAGATTTGTTGATTTTAGAATTTTATACTAAAAAAGTCAAAGTTTAAAGGGGAATAACTCCTGTATTGGTCAATATATCAATATAAAAAATATCATTGGCACAACTTCAAGAGTTACTCTTCCTATTTCAAAAGGATTGAACTTGATAACTTATATGGGTTAAGAGGAGAAGAATAAACAAACTTTACAGCTAAAAGGGGCATAACTCTTATACGCGAAAGGGTACGGTACCCAAGTGTTTTTTCTGAAACGACAAACATTGACCGATAAAGTATACTAAGTATCATTGCGACATGTCGCGTACTTCTCATAGTTGAAATTTAGCGAAACGGCGGAAGAAAGAAAATAATAATAATAATAATAATAATAATCAGAAGAAATACAATAAGGTCTTCCCTTGGAAAGGGAAAGACCTTAAAAAAGAGAGCAGATGAGACTTTTTCAGGGTTTCAAGGGTGGATATGGTCTATTTATGGTCAAATAAGGTGTATTTACCTAAAAATAAGATTTTTTGGTCAAAAATGGCAAATTTCCAAATTTTTTAAAAAAGGGGGGGCAAAAGTCAACTTTTTTATTTTTGACATCTGGTGACTTTCAATGACTGAAATAGGTTGGAATTGTAAAGGTAAGATGGTTTGACCTTGAAAAAACCTTCAAGGTCATACCATGGCTAAATGGAGTGATACGGTGTAAAAATCACAAAAATCCATGTCGCGACAACATTTTTTCACTTTTTTTCAATTTTTTTTCTGTGTTGGGTAGAGAGAACATAAGCCCACCATTTAAAGTAAAATGGGTACTGAAAAATGTTTCTCCTTATTGGACTTATTTCGCAATCAAAAAATGTTATTTTTTCACAAATCACCAAATGATGACCTTGACCTTTGACCTTGACCTTATTTTGGTCCTTAGGGGTCACTGACCCTGTATACCAAGTTTCATTGAAATATCTTAAGATTTGTTGATTTTAGAATTTTATACTAAAAAAGTCAAAGTTTAAAGGGGAATAACTCCTGTATTGGTCAATATATCAATATAAAAAATATCATTGGCACAACTTCAAGAGTTACTCTTCCTATTTCAAAAGGATTGAACTTGATAACTTATATGGGTTAAGAGGAGAAGAATAAACAAACTTTACAGCTAAAAGGGGCATAACTCTTATACGCGAAAGGGTACGGTACCCAAGTGTTTTTTCTGAAACGACAAACATTGACCGATAAAGTATACTAAGTATCATTGCGACATGTCGCGTACTTCTCATAGTTGAAATTTAGCGAAACGGCGGAAGAAAGAAAATAATAATAATAATAATAATAATAATCAGAAGAAATACAATAAGGTCTTCCCTTGGAAAGGGAAAGACCTTAAAAAAGAGAGCAGATGAGACTTTTTCAGGGTTTCAAGGGTGGATATGGTCTATTTATGGTCAAATAAGGTGTATTTACCTAAAAATAAGATTTTTTGGTCAAAAATGGCAAATTTCCAAATTTTTTAAAAAAGGGGGGGCAAAAGTCAACTTTTTTATTTTTGACATCTGGTGACTTTCAATGACTGAAATAGGTTGGAATTGTAAAGGTAAGATGGTTTGACCTTGAAAAAACCTTCAAGGTCATACCATGGCTAAATGGAGTGATACGGTGTAAAAATCACAAAAATCCATGTCGCGACAACATTTTTTCACTTTTTTTCAATTTTTTTTCTGTGTTGGGTAGAGAGAACATAAGCCCACCATTTAAAGTAAAATGGGTACTGAAAAATGTTTCTCCTTATTGGACTTATTTCGCAATCAAAAAATGTTATTTTTTCACAAATCACCAAATGATGACCTTGACCTTTGACCTTGACCTTATTTTGGTCCTTAGGGGTCACTGACCCTGTATACCAAGTTTCATTGAAATATCTTAAGATTTGTTGATTTTAGAATTTTATACTAAAAAAGTCAAAGTTTAAAGGGGAATAACTCCTGTATTGGTCAATATATCAATATAAAAAATATCATTGGCACAACTTCAAGAGTTACTCTTCCTATTTCAAAAGGATTGAACTTGATAACTTATATGGGTTAAGAGGAGAAGAATAAACAAACTTTACAGCTAAAAGGGGCATAACTCTTATACGCGAAAGGGTACGGTACCCAAGTGTTTTTTCTGAAACGACAAACATTGACCGATAAAGTATACTAAGTATCATTGCGACATGTCGCGTACTTCTCATAGTTGAAATTTAGCGAAACGGCGGAAGAAAGAAAATAATAATAATAATAATAATAATAATCAGAAGAAATACAATAAGGTCTTCCCTTGGAAAGGGAAAGACCTTAAAAAAGAGAGCAGATGAGACTTTTTCAGGGTTTCAAGGGTGGATATGGTCTATTTATGGTCAAATAAGGTGTATTTACCTAAAAATAAGATTTTTTGGTCAAAAATGGCAAATTTCCAAATTTTTTAAAAAAGGGGGGGCAAAAGTCAACTTTTTTATTTTTGACATCTGGTGACTTTCAATGACTGAAATAGGTTGGAATTGTAAAGGTAAGATGGTTTGACCTTGAAAAAACCTTCAAGGTCATACCATGGCTAAATGGAGTGATACGGTGTAAAAATCACAAAAATCCATGTCGCGACAACATTTTTTCACTTTTTTTCAATTTTTTTTCTGTGTTGGGTAGAGAGAACATAAGCCCACCATTTAAAGTAAAATGGGTACTGAAAAATGTTTCTCCTTATTGGACTTATTTCGCAATCAAAAAATGTTATTTTTTCACAAATCACCAAATGATGACCTTGACCTTTGACCTTGACCTTATTTTGGTCCTTAGGGGTCACTGACCCTGTATACCAAGTTTCATTGAAATATCTTAAGATTTGTTGATTTTAGAATTTTATACTAAAAAAGTCAAAGTTTAAAGGGGAATAACTCCTGTATTGGTCAATATATCAATATAAAAAATATCATTGGCACAACTTCAAGAGTTACTCTTCCTATTTCAAAAGGATTGAACTTGATAACTTATATGGGTTAAGAGGAGAAGAATAAACAAACTTTACAGCTAAAAGGGGCATAACTCTTATACGCGAAAGGGTACGGTACCCAAGTGTTTTTTCTGAAACGACAAACATTGACCGATAAAGTATACTAAGTATCATTGCGACATGTCGCGTACTTCTCATAGTTGAAATTTAGCGAAACGGCGGAAGAAAGAAAATAATAATAATAATAATAATAATAATCAGAAGAAATACAATAAGGTCTTCCCTTGGAAAGGGAAAGACCTTAATAATCAGAAGAAATACAATAAGGTCTTCCCTTGGAAAGGGAAAGACCTTAAAAAAGAGGGCAGATGGGACTTTTTCTTGGTTTTTAGGGTTGATATCATCTAATTATGGTCAACTAAGGTGAATTTACCCAAAAATAACATTTTTTTGTCAAAAATGGCAAATTTCCAAATTTTCAAAAAAAGGGGGCGTGGCATGTCAACTTCCTTATTTCTGACATTTGAACAGTTTTAATCATTGAAACAGGATGGAATAGTGAAAGTAAGTTGATTTGACCTTGAAAAATGTTTCAAGGTCATACAATGGCTAAGTATGGTGATACGGTCTAATTTTCACAAAAATCCATGTCATGACACCATTTTTCAATATTTTTTCAAAATTTTTTTTGTGTTCAACTAAGAAGATATAATCACATCATATAATGGAAAAAAAATTCTAAAAAGGGTTACATTTTATTTGAGCTATTTCGCAATGAAAAAAGACTCATTTTTTGAAAATTTACAAATGATGACCTTGACCTTTGACTTTGACCTAATTTTGATCCTTAGGGGTCAATGACCTTGTATACCAAGTTTCATTGAAATATCTTAAGAAATGTTGATTTTAGAATTTTAATGCTAAAAAAGTCAAAGTTTAAAGGGGAATAACTCCTGTATTGGTAAATATACCAATATGAAAATTGACCCTGCACAAGTTCAAGAGTTACTCTTCTGAATGCAAAAGGAATAAAGTTGGTACCTCTTATGGTTTAGGAGGAGAAGATTCCACAAACTTTAGAGCTAAAAGGGGCATAACTCTTATATGTAAAATGGTACGGTACCCAAGTGTTTTTTCTGAAACGACAAACATAGACCGATAAAGTATACCAAGTATCATTGCGACATGTCGCCTACTTCTCAAAGTTGAAATTTGGCGAAACGGCGGAAGAAAGAAAATAATAATAATAATCAGAAGAAATACAATAAGGTCTTCCCTTGGAAAGGGAAAGACCTTAAAAAAGAGGGCAGATGGGACTTTTTCTTGGTTTTTAGGGTTGATATCATCTAATTATGGTCAACTAAGGTGAATTTACCCAAAAATAACATTTTTTTGTCAAAAATGGCAAATTTCCAAATTTTCAAAAAAAGGGGGCGTGGCATGTCAACTTCCTTATTTCTGACATTTGAACAGTTTTAATCATTGAAACAGGATGGAATAGTGAAAGTAAGTTGATTTGACCTTGAAAAATGTTTCAAGGTCATACAATGGCTAAGTATGGTGATACGGTCTAATTTTCACAAAAATCCATGTCGTGACACCATTTTTCAATATTTTTTCAAAATTTTTTTTGTGTTCAACTAAGAAGATATAATCACATCATATAATGGAAAAAAAATTCTAAAAAGGGTTACATTTTATTTGAGCTATTTCGCAATGAAAAAAGACTCATTTTTTGAAAATTTACAAATGATGACCTTGACCTTTGACTTTGACCTAATTTTGATCCTTAGGGGTCAATGACCTTGTATACCAAGTTTCATTGAAATATCTTAAGAAATGTTGATTTTAGAATTTTAATGCTAAAAAAGTCAAAGTTTAAAGGGGAATAACTCCTGTATTGGTAAATATACCAATATGAAAATTGACCCTGCACAAGTTCAAGAGTTACTCTTCTGAATGCAAAAGGAATAAAGTTGGTACCTCTTATGGTTTAGGAGGAGAAGATTCCACAAACTTTAGAGCTAAAAGGGGCATAACTCTTATATGTAAAATGGTACGGTACCCAAGTGTTTTTTCTGAAACGACAAACATAGACCGATAAAGTATACCAAGTATCATTGCGACATGTCGCGTACTTCTCAAAGTTGAAATTTGGCGAAACGGCGGAAGAAAGAAAATAATAATAATAATCAGAAGAAATACAATAAGGTCTTCCCTTGGAAAGGGAAAGACCTTAAAAAAGAGGGCAGATGGGACTTTTTCTAGGTTTTTAGGGTTGATATCATCTAATTATGGTCAACTAAGGTGAATTTACCCAAAAATAACATTTTTTTGTCAAAAATGGCAAATTTCCAAATTTTCAAAAAAAGGGGGCGTGGCATGTCAACTTCCTTATTTCTGACATTTGAACAGTTTTAATCATTGAAACAGGATGGAATAGTGAAAGTAAGTTGATTTGACCTTGAAAAATGTTTCAAGGTCATACAATGGCTAAGTATGGTGATACGGTCTAATTTTCACAAAAATCCATGTCGTGACACCATTTTTCAATATTTTTTCAAAATTTTTTTTGTGTTCAACTAAGAAGATATAATCACATCATATAATGGAAAAAAAATTCTAAAAAGGGTTACATTTTATTTGAGCTATTTCGCAATGAAAAAAGACTCATTTTTTGAAAATTTACAAATGATGACCTTGACCTTTGACTTTGACCTAATTTTGATCCTTAGGGGTCAATGACCTTGTATACCAAGTTTCATTGAAATATCTTAAGAAATGTTGATTTTAGAATTTTAATGCTAAAAAAGTCAAAGTTTAAAGGGGAATAACTCCTGTATTGGTAAATATACCAATATGAAAATTGACCCTGCACAAGTTCAAGAGTTACTCTTCTGAATGCAAAAGGAATAAAGTTGGTACCTCTTATGGTTTAGGAGGAGAAGATTCCACAAACTTTAGAGCTAAAAGGGGCATAACTCTTATATGTAAAATGGTACGGTACCCAAGTGTTTTTTCTGAAACGACAAACATAGACCGATAAAGTATACCAAGTATCATTGCGACATGTCGCGTACTTCTCAAAGTTGAAATTTGGCGAAACGGCGGAAGAAAGAAAATAATAATAATAATCAGAAGAAATACAATAAGGTCTTCCCTTGGAAAGGGAAAGACCTTAATAATAATAATAACCATAAGAAATACAGTAAGGTCTTTCCACTGTAGTGGGAAAGACCTTAATAATAATAATAATCAGAAGAAATACAATAAGGTCTTTCCACTGTAGTGGGAAAGACCTTAATAATAATAATAATAACCATAAGAAATACAGTAAGGTCTTTCCTTCTGTGGAAGGGAAAGACCTTAATTAAATTACAATCGTTCAAAGAACGATCGCGAGGTCTTTCCCATTTGTGTATTACAATAGAAACAGATAACAGTGACTGAGTGATACAATTTTGGGATAGTTCAACATTTAGAAAATATATGGTTGCTATTGACTTTTATGTCAGTTGCTATGAATAGTTTATCAAAATCAGTCTAGAAGACCTTTAAATCTACTTGAATACAAAATTTTATCAAAATTGGTCATTTTTTACATTTGGCGCAATTTGCATGAAATTTTATTTTTTTTGCTGCAGATTCGTACTCAGGACCCTTTAATCTACTTGAATACCAAATTTCATCAAAATCGGTTAACTTTTACATATTTGCGCCATCGGCGCAAAAAGCTTGAAATTATATTTTTTACCGCAGATTCGTACTCAGGACTCTTTAACCTACTGGAACACCGAAATTCGTCAAAATCGGTCATCTTTTACATTTTGGCGCCATCGGCGCGAAAAGCGCAAAATTTGGTTTTTGACCACAGGTTTGTACTCAGAACTCTTAAATCTACTTGAAAATAAAATTTCATCAAAATCGGTCAATTTTTACATTTTGGCGCCGATGGCGCGAAAAGCGCAAAATTTGATTTTTGACCACAGATTTGTACACAGGACTCTTAAATCTACTTGAATATCAAATTTCATCAAAATCGGTCAACTTTTACATTTTGGCGCCATCAGCGCGAAAAGCGCAAAATTTGATTTTTGCCCACAGATTTATACTCAGGACTCTTTAATCTACTTGAATACCAAATTTCATCAAAATCGGTCAACTTTAACATTTTGGCGCCATTGGCGCAAAAAGCGCAAAATTTGATTTTTGACCACAGATTTGTACTCAGGACTCTTAAGTCTACTTGAATACCAAATTTCATCAAAATCGGTCAACTTTTATATTTTGGCGCCAATGGCGCAAAAAGCGCAAAATTTGATTTTTGACCACAGATTTGTACTCAGGACTCTTAAATCTACTTGAATACCAAATTTCATCAAAATCGGTCAACTTTTACATTTTGGCGCCAATGGCGCAAAAAGCGCAAAATTTGATTTTTGACCACAGATTTGTACTCAGGACTCTTAAATCTACTTGATTACCAAATTTCCTCAAAATCGGTCAACTTTTACATTTTGGCGCCATTGGCGCAAAAAGCGCAAAATTTGATTTTTGACCACAGATTTGTACTCAGGACTCTTAAATCTACTTGAATACCAAATTTCATCAAAATCGGTCAACTTTAACATTTTGGCGCCATTGGCGCAAAAAGCGCAAAATTTGATTTTTGACCACAGATTTGTACTCAGGACTCCTAAATCTACTTGAATACCAAATTTCATCAAAATCGGTCAACTTTTACATTTTGGCGCCAATGGCGCAAAAAGCGCAAAATTTGATTTTTGACCACAGATTTGTACTCAGGACTCTTAAATCTACTTGATTACCAAATTTCCTCAAAATCGGTCAACTTTTACATTTTGGCGCCATTGGCGCAAAAAGCGCAAAATTTGATTTTTGACCACAGATTTGTACTCAGGACTCTTAAATCTACTTGAATACCAAATTTCATCAAAATCGGTCAACTTTTACATTTTGGCGCCAATGGCGCAAACAGCGCAAAATTTGATTTTTGACCACAGATTTGTACTCAGGACTCTTATATCTAATTGAATACCAAATTTCATCAAAATCGTTCAAGTTTTACATTTTAGCGCCATTGGCGCGAAAGGGGCGCCTCAACCCCTCGCCCCCTCTCGTCCCCATGTCGACATAAAAGGGCGTGGCTTAGAAACTAACTTAAAAACTATCTTAATATAAATCAATAATTGTTACATCAAATCTATTTATTGAAAGTGATATTGCACAACATGATGAAATCTGTTGAAACAACGTTTAACGGAGATGTTTGAAGGGCTCTTACTCAAAAACGGGTGGTCGAAAAAAAATTTTGCCTTCGGATTTGTAATCAGGACCCTTAAATCTACATGGAAACCAAATTTCATCAAAATCGGACAACATTGACAATTTGCGCCAACTTTGCGCCAAACGCGTGCAACCAGGAAGTAAATTAGAGCATTCTTTTTGCATGATAAATCATCACCAGGATGTAAGGTACCATTTCCATTAAACAGAATCTTGATAACTATTACCGTTTCGGAGGAGATCTGAACACAAGGGTAAACAGCGTTTTGCGCGATTGCGCCGTAACTAAGAATAGTTCAGCGTCATGCACTTAGTCAAGTCGATTCCTGGCAGTGCTGAATAAGTGTGCCAAATTTCGTTAAGATCGGTCAAGAAACTTTTTGCTCACGAGCGGCAGAAAAAAAAGAATAATAATAATAATAATAATAATTAAATTACAATCGTTCAAAGAACGATCGCGAGGTCTTTCCCATTTGTGTATTACAATAGAAACAGATAACAGTGACTGAATGATACAATTTTGGGATAGTTCAACATTTAGAAAATATATGGTTGCTATTGACTTTTATGTCAGTTGCTATGAATAGTTTATCAAAATCAGTCTAGAAGACCTTTAAATCTACTTGAATACCAAATTTTATCAAAATTGGTCATTTTTTACATTTGGCGCCATTTGCACGAAATTTTATTTTTTGCTGCAGATTCGTACTCAGGACCCTTTAATCTACTTGAATACCAAATTTCATCAAAATCGGTTAACTTTTACATATTTGCGCAATCGGCGCGAAAAGCTTGAAATTATATTTTTTACCGCAGATTCGTACTCAGGACTCTTTAACCTACTAGAACACCGAATTTCGTCAAAATCGGTCATCTTTTACATTTTGGCGCCATCGGCGCGAAAAGCGCAAAATTTGGTTTTTGACCACAGGTTTGTACTCAGAACTCTTAAATCTACTTGAATATAAAATTTCATCAAAATCGGTCAATTTTTACATTTTGGCGCCGATGGCGCGAAAAGCGCAAAATTTGATTTTTGACCACAGATTTGAACTCAGGACTCTTAAATCTACTTGAATACCAAATTTCATCACAATCGGTCAACTTTTACATTTTGGCGCCATCAGCGCGAAAAGCGCATAATTTGATTTTTGACCACAGATTTATACTCAGGACTCTTGAATCTACTTGAATACCAAATTTCATCAAAATCGGTCAACTTTAACATTTTGGCGCCATCGGCGCGAAAAGCGCAAAATTTGATTTTTGACCACAGATTTGTACTCAGGACTCTTAAATCTACTTGATTACCAAATTTCCTCAAAATCGGTCAACTTTTACATTTTGGCGCCATCGGCGCGAAAAGCGTAAAATTTGATTTTTGACCACAGATTTGTACTCAGGACTCTTAAATCTACTTGAATACCAAATTTCATCAAAATCGGTCAACTTTTACATTTTGGCGCCACCGGCGCGAAAAGCGCAAAATTTGATTTTTGACCACAGATTTGTACTCAGGACTCTTCAATCTACTTGAATACCAAATTTCATCATAATCGGTCAACTTTTACATTTTGGCGCCAATGGCGCAAAAAGCGCAAAATTTGATTTTTGACCACAGATTGGTACTCAGGACTCTTAAATCTACTTGAATACCAAATTTCATCAAAATCGGTCAACTTTTACATTTTGGCGCCAATGGCGCAAAAAGCGCAAAATTTGATTTTTGACCACAAATTTGTACTCAGGACTCTTATATCTAATTGAATACCAAATTTCATCAAAATCGGTCAACTTTTACATTTTGGCGCCATTGGCGCGAAAGGGGCGCCTCAACCTCTCGCCCCTCTCGTCCCCATGTCGACATAAAAGGGCGTGGCTTAGAAACTAACTCAAAAACTATCTTAATATAAATCAATAATTGTTACATCAAATCTATTTATTGAAAGTGATATTGCACAACATGATGAAATCTGCTGAAACAACGTTTTACGGAGATGTTTGAAGGGCTCTTACTCAAAAACGGGTGGTCGAAAAAAGTTTTGCCTTCAGATTTGTAATCAGGACCCTCAAATCTACATGGAAACCAAATTTCATCAAAATCGGACAACATTGACAATTTGCGCCAACTTTGCGCCATACGCGTGCAACCAGGAAGTAAATTAGAGCATTCTTTTTGCATGTTAAATCATCACCAGGATGTAAGGTACCATTTCCATTAAACAGAATCTTGATAACTATTACCGTTTCGGAGGAGATCTGAACACAAGGGTAAACAGCGTTTTGCGCGATTGCGCCGTAACTAAGATTAGTTTAGCGTCATGCACTTAGTCAAGTCGATTCCTGGCAGTGCTGAATAAGTGTGTAAAATTTCGTTAAGATCGGTCAAGAAACTTTTTGCTCACGAGCGGCAGAAAAAAAAGAATTGACCTTGAAAATTCAGTCAAGGTCATACAGTGGCTTAGAACAGTGATAGGATGTAATTTTCACAAAAATCCATGTTGCGACACCATTTTTTCATATTTTCCCCCCAAAAAAATTGTGTTCCACTGAGAAGACATCGTCACATTATATAATGTAGAAAAAGTTCTGAAAAAGGTTACATTTTATTTGAAATATTTCCCAATGAAAAAGAAGACTCGGTTTTTTGAAAATCTACAAATAATGACCTTGACATTTGACCTTTGACCTTGAACTCATTTTGTAGATCTCGATGAGAGAAACATTTTTTATATTATTGTGTGTTTCTAATTGTTATGGTTTTTGAGTTATAGCGAAAACAAAATTTCAATGGCGGCCATTTTGAAAATGATTGACCAAAATGTATTTTTTACTCCGGATATGGAATCAGGACTCCTAAATCTATTTGGAAACCAAATTTCGTTAAAATCAGACAACTTTGACGTTTTTGACAAACTTTGCGCCATACGCGCGCAAGCAGGAAGTAAAAATTTCAATTTTTTTTTCGTGATGATTCGTCGCCAGGAGTCTTAAAACAGTATCCACAGTTAAAATTTTTGATATCTGTTACTATCTAGGAGGAGATCTGATAACAAGGGTAAACAGCGTTTTGCGCGATTGCGCCGTAACTAAGAATAGTTTAGCGTCAGGCCCTAAGTCACGTCGATTCCTGGCAGTGCTGAATAAGTGTGCCAAATTTCATAAAAATCGGTTAAGGCAATTTTTTGACGTTGATGGCAGAAAAAAAAGAATAATAATTAAATTACAATCGTTCAAAGAACGATTGCGAGGTCTTTCCTATTTGTGTATTACAATAGAAACAGATTACAGTGACTGAGTGATATAATTTTGGGATAATTCAACATTTAGAAAATATATGGTTGCTATTGACTTTTATGTCAGTTGCAATGAATAATTTATCAAAATCAGTCTAGAAGACCTTTAAATCTACTTGAATACCAAATTTTATCAAAATTAGTATTTTTTACATTTGGCGCCATTTGCACAAAATTTTATTTTTTACTGCAGATTCGTACTCAGGACCCTTAAATCTACTTGAATACCAAATTTCATCAAAATCGGTTAACTTTTATATATTTGCGCCACTGGCGCGAAAAGCTTGAAATTATATTTTTGTCCACAGATTTGTACTCAGGACTCTTAAATCTACTTGAATACCTAATTTCATCAAAATCTGTCAACTTTGACATTTTGGCGCCATCGGCGCGAAAAGCGCAAAATTTGAATTTTGACCACAGATTTGTACTCAGGACTCTTTAATCTACTTGAATACCAAATTTCATCAAAATCGGTCAACTTTTACATTTTGGCGCCAATAGCGCGAAAAGCGCAAAATTTGATTTTTGACCACAGATTTGTACTCAGGACTCTTAAATCTACTTGAATACCAAATTTCATCAAAATCGGTCAACTTTTACATTTTGGCGCCATTGGCGCAAAAAGCGCAAAATTTGATTTTTGACCACAGATTTGTACTCAGGACTTTTAAATCTACTTGAATACCAAATTTCATCAAAATCGGTCAACTTTTACATTTTGGCGCCATCGGTGCGAAAAGCGCAAAATTTGATTTTTGATCACAGATTTGTACTCAGAACTCTTAAATCTACTTGAATATCAAATTTCATCAAAATCGGTCAACTTTTACATTTTGGCGCCATCGGCGCGAAAAGCGCAAAATTTGATTTTTGACCACAGATTTGTACTCAGGACTCTTAAATCTACTTGAATAATAAATTTCATCAAAATCAGTCAACTTTTACATTTTGGCGCCATCGGCGCGAAAAGCGCAAAATTTGATTTTTGACCACAGATTTGTACTCAGAACTCTTAAATCTACTTGAATATCAAATTTCATCAAAATCGGTCAACTTTTACATTTTGGCGCCATCGGCGCGAAAAGCGCAAAATTTGATTTTTGACCACAGATTTGTACTCAGAACTCTTAAATCTACTTGAATATCAAATTTCATCAAAATCGGTCAACTTTTACATTTTGGCGCCATCGGCGCGAAAAGCGCAAAATTTGATTTTTGACCACAGATTTGTACTCAGGACTCTTAAATCTACTTGAATAATAAATTTCATCAAAATCGGTCAACTTTTACATTTTGGCGCCATCGGCGCGAAAAGCGCAAAATTTGATTTTTGACCACAGATTTGTACTCAGGACTCTTAAATCTACTTGAATACCAAATTTCATCAAAATCGGTCAACTTTTACATTTTGGCGCCATTGGCGCGAAAAGCGCAAAATTTGATTTTTGACCACAGATTTGTACTCAGGACTCTTAAATCTACTTGAATACCAAATTTCATCAAAATCGGTCAACTTTTACATTTTGGCGCCATTGGCGCGAAAGGGGCGAATCAACCTCTCGCCCCCTCTCGTCCCCATGCCGACATAAAAGGGCGTGGCTTAGAAACTCACTCAAAAACTATCTAAATATAAATCAATAATTGTTACATCAAATCTATTTATGGAAAGTGATATTGCACAACATGATGAAATCTGTTAAAAAAGCGTTTTACGGAGATGTTTCAAGGGCTCTAACTCAAAAACGGGTTGTCGAAAAAAAATTTTGCCTTCGGATTTGTAATGAGGACCCTCAAATCTACTTGGAAACTAAATTTCATTAAATTCGGACAACATTGACATTTTGCGCCAACTTTGCGCCAAACGTGTGCAACCAGGAAGTAAATTATAGCATTATTTTTGCATGATAAATCATCACCAGGATGTAAGGTACCATTTCCACTAAACAGAATCTTGATAACTATTACCGATTCGGAGGAGATCTGAACACAAGGGTAAACAGCGTTTTGCGCGATTGCGCCGTAACTAAGAATAGTTTAGCGTCATGCGCTTAGTCAAGTCGATTCCTGGCAGTGCTGAATAAGTGTGCCAAATTTCGTAAAGATCTGTCAAGAAACTTTTTGCTCACGAACGGCAGAAAAAAAAGAATAATAATAATAATAATAATAATAATAATTAAATTACAATCGTTCAAAGAACGATCGCGAGGTCTTTCCCATTTGTGTATTACAATAGAAACAGATTACAGTGACTGAGTGATACAATTTTGGGATAGTTCAACATTTAGAAAATATATGGTTGCTCTTGACTTTTATGCAAGTTGCTATGAATAGTTCATCAAAATCAGTCTAGAAGTCCTTTAAATCTACTTGAAAACCAAATTTTATCTAAATTGGTCATTTTTTCAATTTTGGCGCCATTTGCGCGAAATTTTATTTTTGACTGCAGATTCGTACTCAGGACCCTTAAATCTACTTGAATACCAAATTTCATCAAAATCGGTCAACTTTTACATTTTTGCGCCATTGGCGCGAAAAGCGCGAAATTTTATTTTTGATCGCAGATTCGTACTAAGGACTCTTAAATCTACTTGAATACCAAATTTCATCAAAATCGGTCAATTTTTACATTTTGGCGCCATTGGCGCAAAAAGCGCATAATTTGATTTTTGACCACAGATTTGTACTCAGGACTCTTAAATCTACTTGAATGCCAAATTTCATCAAAATCGGTCAACCTTTACATTTTGGCGCCATTGGCGCAAAAAGCGCAAAATTTGATTTTTGACCACAGATTTGTACTCAGGACTCTTAAATCTACTTGAATATCAAATTTCATCAAAATCGGTCAACTTTTACATTTTGGCGCCATCGGCGCGAAAAGCGCAAAATTTGATTTTTGACCACAGATTTGTACTCAGGACTCTTAAATCTACTTGAATACCAAATTTCATCAAAATCGGTCAACTTTTACATTTTGGCGCCATCGGCGCGAAAAGCGCAAAATTTGATTTTTGACACCACAGATTTGTACTCAGGACTCTTAAATCTACTTGAATATCAAATTTCATCAAAATCGGTCAACTTTTACATTTTGGCGCCATCGGCGCGAAAAGCGCAAAATTTGATTTTTGACCACAGATTTGTACTCAGGACTCTTAAATCTACTTGAATACCAAATTTCATAAAAATCGGTCAACTTTTACATTTTGGCGCCATCAGCGCGAAAAGCGCAAAATTTGATTTTTGACCACAGATTTGTACTCAGGACTCTTAAATCTACTTGAATACCAAATTTCATCAAAATCGGTCAACTTTTACATTTTGGCGCCATCGGCGCGAAAAGCGCAAAATTTGATTTTTGACCACAGATTTGTACTCAAGACTCTTAAATCTACTTGAATACCAAATTTCATCAAAATCGGTCAACTTTTACATTTTGGCGCCATCGGCGCGAAAAGCGCAAAATTTGATTTTTGACCACAGATTTGTACTTAGGACCCTTACATCTAATTGAATACCAAATTCCATCAAAATCGGTCAACTTTTACATTTTGGCGCCATCGGCGCGAAAGGGGCGACTCAACCTTTCGCCCCCTCTCGTCCCCATGTCGACATAAAAGGGCGTGGCTTAAAAACTAACTCAAAAACTATCTAAATATAAATCAATAATTATTACATCAAATCTATTTATTGAAAAAGATATTGCACAACATGATGAAATCTGTTGAAACAACGTTTTACGGAGATGTTTCCAGGGCTCTAACTCAAAAACGGGTAGTCGAAAAAAAAATTTTTTTTGGATTTGTAATCAGGACCCTCAAATCTACCTGGAAACCAAATTTCATCAAAATCGGACAACATTGACATTTTGCGCCATCTTTGCGCCATACGCGTGCAACCAGGAAGTAAATTATTGCATTCTTTTTTACATGATAAATCATCACCAGGATGTAAGGTACCATTTCCACTAAACAGAATCTTGATAACTATTACCGTTTAGGAGGAGATCTGAACACAAGGGTAAACAGCGTTTTGCGCGATTGCGCCGTAAATAAGAATAGTTTAGCGTCAGGTCCTTAGTCAAGTCGATTCCTGGCAGTGCTGAATAAGTGTGCCAAATTTCGTTAAGATCGGTCAAGAAACTTTTTGCTCACGAGCGGCAGAAAAAAAAGAATAATAATAATAATAATAATTAAATTACAATCGTTCAAAGAACGATCGCGAGGTCTTTCCCATTTGTGTATTACAATAGAAACAGATTACAGTGACTGAGTGATACAATTTTGGGATAGTTCAACATTTAGAAAATATATGGTTGCTCGTGACTTTTTTGCCAGTTGATAGGAATAGTTCATCAAAATCAGTCTAGAAGTTCTTTAAATCCACTTGAATACCAAATTTTATCAAAATTGGTCATTTTTTACATTTGGCGCCATTTGCGCGAAATTTTTTTTTTGACTGCAGATTCGTACTCAGAACCCTTTAATCAACTTGAATACCAAATTTCATCAAAATCGGTCAACTTTTACATATTTGCGCCATTGGCGCGAAAAGCGCGAAAATAATTTTTTTTACCGCAGATTCGTACTCAGGACTCTTTAACCTCCTGGAACACGAAATTTCATCAAAATCGGTCAACTTTTACATTTTGGCGCCAATGGCGCGAAAAGCGCAAAATTTGATTTTTGACCACAGATTTGTACTCAGGACTCTTAAATATACTTGAATAATAAATTTCATCAAAATCGGTCAACTTTTACATTTTGGCGCCAATGGCGCGGAAAGCGCAAAATTTGATTTTTGACCACAGATTTGTACTCAGGACTCTTAAATCTACTTGAATACCAAATTTCAACAAAATCGGTCAACTATTACATTTTGGCGCCATTGGCGCGAAAAGCGCATAATTTGATTTTTGACCACAGATTTGTACTCAGGACTCCTAAATCTACTTGAATACCAAATTTCATCAAAATCGGTCAACTTTTACATTTTGGCGCCATCGGCGCGAAAAGCGCAAAATTTGCTTTTTGACCACAGATTTGTACTCAGGACTCTTAAATCTACTTGAATATCAAATTTCATCAAAATCGGTCAACTTTTACATTTTGGCGCCATCGGCGCGAAAAGCGCAAAATTTGATTTTTGACCACAGATTTGTACTCAGGACTCTTAAATCTACTTGAATACCAAATTTCATCAAAATCGGTCAACTTTTACATTTTGGCGCCATCGGCGCGAAAAGCGCAAAATTTGATTTTTGACCACAGATTTGTACTCAGGACTCTTAAATCTACTTGAATACCAAATTTCATCAAAATCGGTCAACTTTTACATTTTGGCGCCATCGGCGCGAAAAGCGCAAAATTTGATTTTTGACCACAGATTTGTACTCAGGACTTTTCAATCTACTTGAATACCAAATTTCATCAAAATCGGTCAACTTTTACATTTTGGCGCCATCGGCGCGAAAAGCGCAAAATTTGATTTTTGACCACAGATTTGTACTCAGGACTCTTCAATCTACTTGAATACCAAATTTCATCAAAATCGGTCAACTTTTACATTTTGGCGCCATCGGCGCGAAAAGCGCAAAATTTGATTTTTGACGACAGATTTGTACTCAGGACTCTTAAATCTACTTGAATACCAAATTTCATCAAAATCGGTCAACTTTTACATTTTGGCGCCATCGGCGCGAAAAGCGCAAAATTTGATTTTTGACCATTGATTTGTACTCAGGACTCTTAAATCTACTTGAATACCAAATTTCATCAAAATCGGTCAACTTTTACATTTTGGCGCCATCGGCGCGAAAAGCGCAAAATTTGATTTTTGACCATTGATTTGTACTCAGGACTCTTAAATCTACTTGAATACCAAATTTCATCAAAATCGGTCAACTTTTACATATTTGCGCCATTGGCGCGAAAAGCGCGAAAATAATTTTTTTTACCGCAGATTCGTACTCGGGACTCTTTAACCTCCTGGAACACGAAATTTCATCAAAATCGGTCAACTTTTACATTTTGGCGCCAATGGCGCGAAAAGCGCAAAATTTGATTTTTGACCACAGATTTGTACTCAGGACTCTTAAATATACTTGAATAATAAATTTCATCAAAATCGGTCAACTTTTACATTTTGGCGCCATCGGCGCGAAAAGCGCAAAATTTGATTTTTGACCACAGATTTGTACTAAGGACCCTTATATCTAATTGAATACCAAATTTCATCAAAATCGGTCAACTTTTACATTTTGGCGCCATCGGCGCGAAAGGGGCGACTTAACCTCTCGCCCCCTCTCGTCCCCATGTCGACATAAAAGGGCGTGGCTTAGAAACTAACTCAAAAACTATCTAAATATAAATCAATAATTGTTACATCAAATCTATTTATTGAAAAAGATATTGCACAACATGATGAAATCTGTTGAAACAACGTTTTACGGAGATGTTTCCAGGGCTCTAACTCAAAAACGGGTAGTCGAAAATTTTTTTTTTTTTTTGGATTTGTAATCAGGACCCTCAAATCTACCTGGAAACCAAATTTCATCAAAATCGGACAACATTGACATTTTGCGCCAACTTTGCGCCATACGCGTGCAACCAGGAAGTAAATTATAGCATTTTTTTTGCATGATAAATCATCACCAGGATGTAAGGTACCATTTCCACTAAACAGAATCTTGATAACTATTACCGTTTCGGAGGAGATCTGAACACAAGGGTAAACAGCGTTTTGCGCGATTGCGCCGTAACTAAGAATAGTTTAGCGTCAGATCCTTAGTCAAGTCGATTCCTGGCAGTGCTGAATAAGTGTGCCAAATTTCGTTAAGATCGGTCAAGAAACTTTTTGCTCACGAGCGGCAGAAAAAAAAGAATAATAATAATAATAATAATAATAGGCAGAACGAAAACAATAAGGTCTTCCCTTTGGAAAGGGAAAGACCTTAATAATAATAGGCAGAACGAAAACAATAAGGTCTTCCCTTTGGAAGGGAAAGACCTTAATTAAAAAGTCATTTGTTCAGAGAACAAATGTGAGGTCTTTCCCATGTTTTTGTTAGTTTTATGATAACTGTTACGTTCGGTTAAGCTATTTGAGTCAGTTTTTCACAATAGTATTATATTATTTGTTGCGAAAAATGTTTTAGAATAAAGAGCAGTGAGTTTGAAGTCAGAAAAGATATGGTTGCTAAGGACTTTAATGACGGTTGCTATGGACTAAGGGTTACTTCCGGTTGAAAAAAATTTAACCCTAAACTCAGAAAGTAGTCTTGGTTTAGAATATATATGGTTGCTATGGACTTTTCATTAATGTTACCTTGTTGCTAGGGAATGACCTTGACCCATGACCTTTGACCTTGGACTGAAATTGTAGCTCTTTATATACTGATTCATTTAAGTATACATGTTTACTATACTATCTGTTATGGTTTTCAGGTTATTGGCAAAAAACGTGTTTCGCGAAACTTGTTTTGGCCGCCATTTTGAAACCGTTCAACCGAATCATGTACTGTTTGGGTTCAAATTGTAGGTAATTAAATCCTCTTTCAAATGAATCCTATCTTTCATTCATCATCTTTTATGGTTTAAAAGTTATAAACAAAAAATCATTTTAAAAATAAGAATCAAGGGCGATAACTCAAAAACAACAAGTTTTACGCTTTCGCACCTGAAACCCTTTTTGTAGATTTCGACATGGCAAACATTTTTTCCATATATTGTCCGCTTCAATTTTGTACGGTTTAAGTGCTATTTCATAAAAACTGTTTACGGTGTCAGCCATTTTGAAAATGGCTGCCCGTAACCATTCAACTTTGGTCTTAAATTGAAGGACATATAATGACGGTCACAAAAAACCCACATGTTTACTATAATCTCAGAAGGTAGTGTTGGTTAAAAATACATATGGTTGCTAAGGACTTTGATGGTAGTTGCTATGTACAAATGGTCACTTTCGGTTAAGAAAACCTGGCTTTAAACTCAGAGTGTAGTCCTGATTAAGAATACACATGGTTGTTAAGGCGTTAAGTGACTGTTTCCATGGACAAATGGTCACTTCCTGTTAAAAAAACAGTTGCCTATAAACTCAGGTGGTAGTCCTGACTAAGAATATTCATGGTTGCTATGGACTTTAATGACGGTTGCTATGGACAAATGGTCACTTCCGGTTAAGAAACTTAATTAGCGGAAAACTCAGAAGGTAGTCTTGGTTAAGAATATATATGGTTGCTCTGGACTTTTGTTTAACATTACTTTGTTGCTAGGGAATGACCTTGACATGTGACCTTTGACCTTTGACTCAAATTATAGCTCTTTGGATACTGATACATTTAAATAATTATATAATTACTGTACTATGTTATGGTTTTCAAGACGTGTTTTTCTAGTTGCGTTTCATTGACTGATTTCGTTTTAGTTTTGTTTCGCCTTTTATGCCAACGGTTTTGTAGGTGTTATGCCCCTTTGTCTTTGATGTGTTTTTTTGTTGTTTCGGGTTTAGTGATACGTAATTAGGCATAAATTTATTATCTGTAAGCTGGCATATATTTTATTTTGATTTGCCTTTCGTGTTTGTGAATGTTGATGATATACACGATTTTGTCAATTTGACGGTATAAAAATAACTAGGGATTTTGGTATTTTCTAAGGGAGATTCGGTAAATACCAGGGATTTCGGTGAATCGAACTGCCGATGCGCATGCGTGTTTATCATATCCGATCAGCCATTTTGCTAATCGAAATTTCACTTGTGTTTTTATTGGTAATCAGCTCAGGTTTAACGGAATTGAGCATTGCATACTGATTTAAAATCAGGTCCATAGATTCCGTAGCTGATTTTGCAGTTTACTGTTTGTTTGAAAGTTCTGAAGTTGTCGGTTCGCCTGGCCAGCACGTTGTTTGAGTTATTTTGGTAAGTTTATCATACAGTACATGTAACATTCTGCCCCAGAAACCAATCTAGTAATAACAATTTCATGCAGCATGTCCCGTAAAAGCGGACATAAAAACGAAACTAAATTATTTTATTGAATAATCATTACAATTAAATTGTAGGATTTATGCATGATCATTTTGCAACCGCTTCATGCTGTTTTATTACCCTGTCTCTGAGAGGCAGATGTCTGATTTCCTGTCTGACATCAAAAGTTAGACACTGTCTCTGAGAGGCATCTTTCACAATAAGTCCCTGTTTGTACTGTACATGTATTCAAAAGATTTTTGGTATGTGAGTCTACCATGATGAGTTGTCTGACACGATTATGAACCATAACATTTCTTTTTTTGTCACTGACATTTCTTATTTTTAAATTCGAAATTGTTTAAAACACCAGGTCTCTTTCCTTGTTTTGCACATGGTCCATATCCTCGGTGCTTGATTTGGCTTCCTTGTTAGAACATTTTGGTTTTGAGTACTTTTCATTTTCAACAGTTTTGGAATTTGACCTTCCAATATTTTGATTTAAATGCTTCTGATGAGAGGTTACTCCTTGAAATATCGATATATAGCATATCCAAATTAACCGTTTATACCCACGTTTTGGTATTTGTAATTTATAAACATGGCTATTCATTCGTTGTCTAATTAAGAAATAATCCATGACCGCCTGTGGTTTATTAGAGATTTTAACATGGGTTGCCATGGTTTTCGTTATTATTTTACCCTGAGTGCAGTGCAGCAAAGCGAGGGTTATAGCAGATAGAGTAAAGCTGTTGCTTGCTTAAATGTTCAGTTCATTTAGCTCTACAAAAGTCTCCATAGGGTCGAAGTTGTCAGATGACCCCTTATAGGGATTAAATGTACGGCCCCTAAAATGACATTTTTTGTCTCGCCTGCGAAGCATAGCTACTTTACTGGCGGCAGAGGCGGCGTTAACTTTTTGGAAAATTTTATGAGCACTTCCATATCTCAAGAACTATAGGTCCTACGTTGATGAAACTTGGTATGCATATGCCCCAGTAGTACATGTAGCTTAGCACAGTTGCATCCACATCTTTTGACCTTGACCTTGATTTTCCGGTTGAGTGACTTTGATTATTTTTATTGCATATATTAGCAATGTTTAAGTTCTATAAACATCTTTTGATCTCAGAATCTGAAAATTCAAAGTAAAGTGGAAGTAAGAAAGAATAATTGTTTTCGATGGTGCCGACAGGCGAGACATACATGTACTTTAGTGTTAACTCTTACAGGGTAGGAAATTCGCTGAAAAAGTTACCAGCCCTGAATTGGAATTTTACCTGTTTTTGCTTTATAGCCAGTCAAATTTTCATGAATTTTAGCCAGCCCTGCCAAAAAGTTACCAGTCTCGGGCTGGCGGCCAGGCTGTTATTTCCAACTCTGACTCTTGTTCATGTTTTTGGCCTATAGAATGAAAACTATAGCAGATAGAGAAAAGCTGTTACTTGCTAAAATATTCAGTTCATTTACATGTAGCTCTACAAAAGTATTCATTGGGTGGACAACAAGACCAGGTGAGCGATTCAGGCTCCAGGGAGCCTCTTGTTTTATATTGGACTATTTCTTGTATGGTGTAAAATGATATAAATTTTTACGCCGGTAACTCATTTACTTCCTGTTAACAAATTTTCCAGACACAGGCGACATACATGTATATATACATCTTTGATGGAAGACCGACATTCTATCTGATTTATGGTGTTTTGTGTTATAATGTACATAACATTGTGAGAATTCACTTACCATGCTTACATGTATAAACTTATGTAAGTTATGCCTTTCTTGTTTTAATACAATGTCCTGTAAAAGCGGACATGGTCTACTCCAGTATTAATCTTATATATATGGAGTACATAACTTATTTTGAATACATTGCTGTTTGTTTTAAAATTGTCCCATAGAATTTAATAATAATAAGACAATGTCCTGTAAAAGCGGACATGCTTCATTTTATTGATTAATTGTATTAATTCCTGTCATTATTCAGGGTAGATAATTGGGCTTAGATTTTTATGGCCCGATCATGAACATGTATGTTGAGCGGCCATATGTTTTTACCCTTGTCCTTCATCATCAGATATTTTTCCCCTTGTTGTATCATTAGATATTTGGTATGTGGGTAGGTCACCGCAGGTGGTGTGTCGCGTACCAACATGGTTGACCTTTGACCTCAAGGTCATTTTTATACGACCGCAAAAAATTTGCGGACGTATAATGGTATGATGCTGTCGTCGTCGTTGTAGTTGTCGTCGTCGTCTGTTAACTTTAGTGTATACACAATAACTTTAGTTCTAGTTATCCAAATGCAATGAAATTTGACAATGATATTTCTTACCATTAAAGGATGGATGGGATTGATTTTGGGAGTCCCCCCTTTTTTCGTTTGGAAATTAAGGGCCAAAATTGTAACTTTTTTGTTTGTTCTTACAATAACTTTTTCAAAATCTTCTCCTCTGAAACTACTGAACATAATTCAATGAAACTTGGTATGATTGATCATTAGGGTGTCCTGCACTATAGTAATGTTTCAATTTCTGATTCGTCAAAAAACATGGCCGCTGTGGCTAAAAGTAGACCAGGGGGGTCAGACCAAGGGTCTGGAAACGGTCATATTTGCCGGTCATGACCGAAATTTTGTCCTAAATGACCGACTGAAAATATTCCCAATGGGACAAATTAAAATTTTATTGTAAGTATTATTTGACTAATCGGTCATATAATTGTTTAATTATCTTCCTGTGGCATCCGGTCTTGTGGTCATTAATCTCATAATTAACACCTAGGTGTCACAGGTGAGAATAGCCTCGGGGTTACGCTAATTAGATAATCGGTCACCCCTGTCTGATCATGGCCATTGTGCTGTGTGCATTTACCTACATTGTATGGTTTTAATCAAATGAATCAATTAGGTTATCAATCTATCCTGAGATGCCCATTATGTTTATTTAGAAATAATTTCTCCTAATGTTGGTATTTAATCAAAACATGTGCAAACCATGTTTACATTTTCATGGTGTTTGATTACGCATGTGCGGGGATTTATTTATTTTGTAATTAATCATTCACTGTACAGAGTGTTTTGATACTAATAAAAACAATAATTATTACCAATTTCACGTTTAAAGGAGCATTTCTCAGTCTGTCTTGACATTTGATATGCTAATTTTTTAAACAGAACGAGCTATCCCAATTTATCAACATACGGGCAATTCTACTTTCACTTTTAAACGAAACGTGTTTTGTTTTCAATGAAAACAACTGATATTTTAATCTTTGAAGAGACCTGAAATAAAAACTTGACCTGGATATCAAGTTGAATGTCAGAAAACGCTATACAGAAGCAAACGCTGCCTTTATAGATTAACAGATGGATTTCAGAATGGGATAAGGGAAAAAGGGGGGTCATTGTAATGTTCATATGTGTATACTGCACAATTGCACAAAAATGACCGAAATCAGCTCAAAAAATTTCCAGACCCTTGGGTCAGACTACTGTTTTTGGCTTGTAATTCAAAAAGTATAAGGGATAAATGAAATCTGATGCCACCCTACTGCTTCAGGATCAAAAGTTCTACACAAGTCTCCATTTGGTCGAAGTTGTCAGAAGACCCCGTATAGGGGTTACGGCCCCTTAAAGGTGAAAAATAGCATTTTTTCATGTTTTTGCCCTATAGTATGAAAATTATTGCAGATAGCAAAAAGCTGTTGCTTGCTTAATTGTTCAGCTCATTTAGCTCTACAAAAAACTCCATACGGTTGAAGTTGTCAGATGACCCCTTATAGGGGCTACAGCCCCTAAAATAATGTTTTTTCATGTTTTTGGCCTATGAAATGAAAACTATAGCAGGTAGAGAGAAGCTGTTGCTTGCTTAAATGTTCAGCTCATTTACACAATTAAGAATTAATTTTTGCGACCCCCCCCCTTTTCCCCTATTACGTAATTAGGGGCCAAATGGGGCCAAAATTGAAACTTTTTTATTTGTGGTCCGATTTAAAAAAAAATTTTTGCATATTAATTCTTGTCGGGTAGTGAATCCAAATTTGAGAATTAATTTTTGTGACCATCCCCTTTTTCACTTGTTTTGTAATAAGGGGCCAAAAGGGACCGTAATCAAAACTTTTTTATTTCTGGTTTGTTTTTGAAATTTTTTTTTGCAAGTTTATTTTTGTCAAGTAGTGAATCCAAATTTGATAAATTATTTTTGCAGCCCCACCCCTTTTTCACCTGTTACATAATAAGGGGCCAAAAGGGGCCGAAATTGATTTTTTCAAAAATTCTTGTCCGATTTTGACAATTTTTTGGCAAGAGTAGAAAACAAAATTGAAAATTTATATTTTTACCCCCTGGGTCAAAAGTCCACCAGAGCAGCATGTGTCAAAAACCTTTGTCAAGAGCAATAGACTATCCATATTGGGCCTAAAATGTACAGGGTTCAACATGTTGCAGTCGTATCATGCTGCGCTCGGCGAAGCTTTTTATTTATGATATTTTGGACCATAGTCTTCTTTTGTCTTTAGACATAGACCTTAGATAATTGGATTATTGGTAGGTTTCTATAAGGCGACGTATCACGATAACATGGTTGACCTCTGACCTTGATTTCAAGGCCATATTTTTTGATATTTTGAACCATAATCTTCTCTTGGCCATAACTTTTTTGTCTTTTGATATAGGCCTTAGATATTTGTTATATGGGTAGGTCACTACAAAGCGGCGTGTCGGGTACAAACACAATTGACCTTTGACCTCAAGGGTTTTTTTTATGGTATTTTGGACCAAAGTCTTGTCTGGGTCATCACTTTTTTGTCTTTTGACATAGGCCTTAGACATTTGGTGTGTGGGTAAGTCACTACAAGGCGTCATGTCGCATACCAAATTTTTTTAACCTTGACTTTCGACCTCAAGGTCATTTTTATGATATTTTGGACCATAGTCTTGTCTAGGGCATAGCTTTTTTGTCTTTTGACATATGCCTTACCTATTTGGTATGTGGGTAGGTCACTACAAGGTGGCATGTCACATACCAACATTGTTGATCTTTGACTTTGACCTTTGACCTCAAGTTTGTCTGTTATGATATTTTTTTGTCTTTTGACATAGGCCTTAGATACTTGATATGTGGGTAGGTAACTACAAAGCAGCTTGTCCCGTACCAACATGGTTGACCTAGACCTTTGACTTCAAGGTATTTTTATATATTTTTTTTTTACATAGGCCTTAGATATTTGGTATGTGGGTCACTACAAGGTGGCATGTGGTGTACCAATATAGGAAGGGGAGACATAAGTTTTAGTTAACTAAAACAAGTCTAGTTTTAAAGTAGATTTCAATGACCTATATGAATATTTGGAGAAAACAAGAGATTGTGTGATTATGCCGTTTGGAATTAATGTTGAGGTCGATATGTATTCATCATCCTGTCTGTACGTCTGTCCATGTACTTCATGAGCACACTCCTCTTAAACTGCTTGTTAGATTTTGATGAAACTTTATATGAAAGATGTACAATCTACATGTACTTTATATGAAGAGAAGTGTGAATAATTTTTATACAAGTGCAAACATTTGTGGTTGATTATGATATGACGCAGTCGTCGTCAGAGGCTGCAAGTGTCCTTAGCAATTGACTATCCATATAGGACTTGATATTTTAACATGTTTTTTTTTGTTTAGATTTGATATTTTTTTGGTGTAAAGCAACTTTATTTGTTGTTTAAGGTACGTTTTTACCCTTCAGATCAGATGAACTATTGCCATCACTTGGCATTTGTCGTGTATACCCATAGCTAGTAAAAGAAGCAAAGAGGCACCAATGGGCATTCTAAAGCCAAAAGTCCAAAAAGAGCAAAGGCAGAATCGGTCAACAGAAAACATGATGCATGACAATACAATAAACACAAAAACATCAACTGACATCACAAACTAAAGTAACGAGAATGAACTCGGGGGGGGGGGGGGGTCCTTGAAGAAAAAGCAGTTCCGACCTGTTGCAGGACAAACCAACATCTCCACTGAAATATAATAATGCACCAGGAAGTTTCTTTTTGGTCTGTCATTTATAGCTCAACTGGCCGAAGTCAAGGTCAGCTTATGCCATCACTCTGTGTCTGTTGTCGTCTGTCTTCTGTAAACAATTTGTAAAATCCTCTCCTCTGAAACTCCTGAACCAGAGCAAATGGATATCCATATTGGGTCTAAAATGTACAGAGTTTGACATGTTGTGGTCGTATCATGCTGAGCTCAGCAAAGCTTTTTATTTAATATTATAATATTTGTCAACATGCATGACGTGTTTGCCTTTATAATGTTAATTAGTTGAAAGTATTTTTAAATATAAGAAATTAAGACATATTTTTCTATTTTTCAGAAATGGGTCGTAAAGCTAAGAGCCAAGCCGTAAGGGCTAGAGAAAGTAGAGAAAGGATGAGGAAGATGCGCCAGGCCAATGAAAAGCCAGTTGCTTCCATGGGGTTGGCACCTCCACCTGAGGAAAAACCCCTAGCCAGGACAATGGCTTCTCCTAGTCTAACTAGCGAGAAAAATTGTCCAGCCTCCATGGGGATGGCACCTCGGGACGAGGAAAAACCCCTAGCCAGGGCAATGGCTTCTCCTAGCTCTGCTAGCGAGAAAAATTGTCCTAATGCCCTGAGTTCTGCATCATCTCAGGGAAGTCTGTGTGTCCAAAAGGGCATGCCGCCGAGCTCTGACTCCCCGCCGTGGGTTTGTACACCACCGAGTGTACCCTCGCCAAACTTAGGCGTTGCAGATCAGACGAAACTGGAGGTACACCCCACCAGTATAATCATGGATTTTGACCAAATGGTGCACCAAGAATTTATTACACAGAATTTATACACAGAATTTATTACGAAATCTAATACGAATATAGATACTGACAATAAACAAAAATCTATGCTTGAAAACAAATCTGATGCTATACTTGGAGCTGAGCAAGACCCAGACAACAGATTAGATTTTTTAACAAGTAGCACTGATTTGAAGCTTGACAGCACAAACAACCAACTACATGTAGATTCATTAAGTGCAGTTAATCAGGTATGTGATATTTTACCACACTCTTTGTCGACACAATGTTTGGTAAAAGGTAGTTTCCATCAAGGTAGTCCAAGATTTGGTTTAAATGCAGGAAAGCAATGCGTTGCTAATTCTTTGGTAGCATTAGTTCAAAGCAAGTTGTCAGCAGTTAGTCATTGGAATGTTCTTATGTTAGACACAATTCTTACTCGGGGTAATAACTTGTACACATGGATTCATGGAAACAATGATTTGCTTTTAGTTTCTGACTTGCCATCTCAAGTAGAATTAAATGACATGTTGGTAAATATTAATATGAAAGAATCATATGCTGCTTTAATCAATATGGATGAAAATATTGATATCCCTGGTGTTTTGCCTTTAGATCAGGCTATTCAAGAATCTTTGATTGAAACAGATGGTTGTTTTATTTGTGTACAAGGCTCAACTTCTTTAGTTATAAAACAGGAAAACCAATTATTTCTATTCGATTCACATGCAAGAAATGATTTTGGTCTGCCTGAAAGTAATGGCACAAGCATAGTCATGAGACTCCAGAGTGTTGATCATTTATATCATCACCTTGTTACATTTGTAAAAAATGACCCTCAAGTACAATTTGAAATTACTGGTGTTAATCTCCAAGTTCCACAAGCTAATTTCTTAAGTGCTACTGTTTTAAATACTAATGATGGTTTGATAAATACTAATGATGGTTCTATTGACAGATTGCAAAATGTGGTTTGCACCGAAAATGATGAAAATTGTGATTTGCCTTCAAAATGTGGTTTGGAAAACACAGATACAGTTTGTGCTGGTGAAGAAAACACTTTAAGTATTGAGACAGAGGTAATTAAAAATTTTGATGTGCAATTTGTTAGTTCAGTGGCAAATGTTAAGTTTGATTTTAAACCAACTGATGTTGCACTAAGAAGGAAATTATGTCACCAATTAAAAATACCACCAAAATATGTCACCAAATCAGGTAGTTATAAGCCTGTAATGAGCATGGGAAACCCTAAAAACACAAAAAGCATTGTTGGTGATGGAAACTGTTTGTTTCGAGCTTTATCTTTTGCAGTTTCTCAAAGACAAGAGTTCTATTCAATCATGAGAGAAGCTATTGTTAATCATAGTAAGCAGAATGCCAACAGATTATCTTCCTTTGTGGACTATGCGTCTTTAGAAGAACATTTAGCTTCAAACAGAATGAAAGAAAATAGTAGTTGGGGAACAGCCGTTGAAATAATAGCAGCTGCTGATCTGATGAAGACTGACATTTATACTTTCACAGATGGAAAATGGTTAAGATATTCTGTTCAGCAAATAGATAAAGATAGTGTTATTAATGACCATGCTATATACCTTAAACATCAGAACAACCACTATGAAGTTGTTACAAGTGTCATGCAAGATTCGAACACAGATGAAACTACAAAAAGAAATGAAAATAATCTGAAAAGGACTAAAATGAATTTAAAAGACTTGTTGACAAATGAGAACTTTGAAAATATTGGCTTAACACCTCCTAAAAAACAGAAGAAAGACATAGAAAAAGAAAAGTATCAGTCAACACCTGAATTAAGAGATAGAAAATTGAAATTAGCTAAAGAAAGATATGCTACAGATGCTGCATTTAGAGATGATGTGAAAAGCCGATATCAGTCTGACAAAGAATCTATTAAGAGAAAACTCACTGACAAGTATGCTAATGATTCAGACTATAGTGAAGAGAAGAAACGAAGGTGTAAAGCAATGTACAATAACGATGAAATGTATAGGAATGAAAAGATCCATGCAAGTATTACCAAGTATGCCAATGATGAAACTTTCCAACAAAATGTCAAGGATTCAAGCAAAAACAAGTATGCCACTGACAAGGAGCATCGTAAAAATGTCAAGGATGCAAGCAAAAACAAGTATGCCACTGACGAGGAGCATTGTAAAAATGTCAAAGATGCAAGCAAAAACAAATATGCCACTGACGAGGAGCATTGTAAAAATGTCAAGGATGCAAGCAAAAACAAGTATGCCACTAACGAGGAGCATCGTAAAAATGTCAAGGAAGCAAGTAGCAAGAAATATCTTGTTGATGAAGACCACAGAAGAAAAATAGCAAGACAAACTAATGAAAGAAGAGAAGCAGAAAAAGACAATCTAAGAAAAATTGAAAATGTTATTCAAAAGTTCACATTAGAATAAAAAAATGGTCCAGAGTTTGTTTGTGGTTGTTGTTTTAGATTGCTTTTCAGAAAACAAGTAATCGAATGTGATTACAAAACATATGAAAAGAAAGGTTTAGAAGTAGGCAATTTATCAAAGAAATGCATTTCAAATAAGTATGTGCACCAATGCAATGGTGATTGTGAGACAGCTTGTAAATATGCAAATTCTAGTAGAACCTCACTTTGGATTTGTTATACATGCCATAGAAAGTTGTTAGTAGGTACTGTACCAGCTAAAAGTTTTGCAAATAATCTAGAATTAGAGGAAGTACCTTCAGAGTTGAGCACACTCAACAGTCTTGAACAACATTTAGTTGCTTTAAATATTCCATTTATGAAAATACTTGGATTGCCTAAAGGAGGACAGAAAGGAGTTCATGGTCCTGTTGTCTGTGTCCCTTCAAATATACATCATTTAACATCAACTTTACCAAGGTCAGAGGATGATAATCGAATGTTAGCAGTCAAACTGAAGAGAAAGATAGAGTACAAAGGCTATCAGGAGTATCAATATATCAGCACAAAAAAAGTTGAAACAGCCTTAAACTTTCTGAAACAGAACAATGTTTGGTATTCAGATGTTCAACTAGCAGAAAGTTGGCTTAACCCTATTCCAGAGAAAGATAATTCAGAAGAACAATACAGTATTCAAAATATGAATGAGAAAGATGGGATTAGTCAAAATGTTAACCAAGAACAAACTGATAATGACAAATCAATTACTCAAGACACATTGGTAGAAAAAGACTTGCCAAATAATGACAATGAATTTAAAGATGAAGATTCATATTTGGATGATAAACTTAGAGGTGTTCAACTAAATACCTGTCTTCAACCAGCTGATATTGGACAAGAAATGCTAGACCAATGTTTTGATGAAGTATTTGATATTTCCCCAGCAGCTGGCAATAAACCTGTTAGTGTCTTGCAAGAAGATGGAATTGAAGCAAAGTCTTTTCCAACACACTTTCCAAGTGGCATCAATACCTTCAAAGAAGAAAGAGAAGAACGATTATCACTTCTTAGGTATTTTAATATGAGATTAATGAGTGTAGACAACAGATTTGCCAAAGATACCTCGTACATATTTTTTGCTCAGTATCTATCTGAGTTGGATCAAGTCATGTCAAATGTACAGATTTCACTAAGAAAACAATCACCAATAGCACCAGATGGGAAAAAGATTACAAGTAACATGCTTCTTAACAAAGAGTGTCTACGGGATTTAATGAAAAAAGATGAAGCCATTAAGTACTTAAAACCTATAAGGGGAACACCGCCATATTGGCAGGCTACGCAGAAAGATATGTTTGCTATGATAAGACAGTTGGCAAAACCTACCTTCTTTTGTTCATTCTCTTCTGCTGATTTTAGATGGTCAGAAATGCTAGAGACTGTAATGAAACAACAGGGTGATACTAGAAATGTACAAGATCTAGACTGGAATGAGAAATGCAAAGTGTTATACAGTAATCCAGTGACATTAGCAAGGATGTTTGATCATAGATTTCAAACCTTCCTGAAAGAAGTAATTTTGTCTGATGCAAATCCTATTGGAAAAGTTATTGATTACTTCTACAGAATAGAATTTCAGCAGAGAGGTTCTCCCCATGCACATTGTTTATTCTGGATTGAAGGTGCTCCTATATTTGGTATAGATAGTAATGCAGATGTTGTTAACTTCATTAATAAGTATATTACATGTGCAATACCAGATAAAGAGGTGGATTTTGAATTGAATGAAATGGTTACTTCTCTTCACCAGCACAGCAAAAATCATTCAAAGTCATGTAAAAAGAAAGGTACAACTTGCAGATTCAACTTCCCAAGACCACCTTCTAATCAGACATTTATAGCTGAAGTAGTAGATACAACAGAAGATACAGAAAAACAGGCTAAGCAGAAACTTAAAGAATTATGGGATGTTATTCTTGATAAAGAAAATGATGGATTGTCTGTTGATCAAATGCTAGAGAAAGTAGGAATGTCACATGAAGACTTTGAAAATATTTGTGCTGTTGTAGCAAAGAGAAATACAGTTATTCTTAAAAGAAACTCAGATGAAATCTACATCAATCAATACAATGAACATCTCCTTCGAGCCTGGAATGCCAACATGGACATTCAATATGTATTAGATGAATATTCCTGTGTGGTATATATCATAAGCTACATCAGCAAAGCTGAACGAGAGTTAGGGTTGTTGTTACAACAGACTAAAAATGAAGCCGCTGAAGGTAACCTTAATGCTCAACAGACTATGAAAAAGGTTGGCACAGCATACCTGCATCACAGAGAAATCAGTGCACAAGAAGCAGTGTATAGGGTTACAGGTTTGAATTTAAAAGGATGTTCTAGGAAAGTAGAGTTTGTTCCACTAGGGTCAAATCCAAGTAGAATGAGTGTTCCTTTGAAAGAAATTGAGAGAGCAAAAAATGCTGCTAAGATTCCAAACAATGATGACAGTGAAGAAACAGATGATGAAGCAATGTGGATGACAAACATTGTTGACAGATACAAAGCAAGACCAAATAATGCAATGTTTCAAGATATGTGCTTAGCACAATTTTGCTCAGATTACAGTGTTCTTGCTAAATCACAAGTACCCCAAAAAATTAATGAAGAAACCACATTCAAGCTAATGAAGAATCTTGGGTACATTCGAAAGCGAACTCGAACAAATCCTGCAGTCATAAGATATCCTAGATTTTGTCAAGAAACAGCACCAGAGAAGTACTACCAAAGTATGCTCCAATTGTTTCTACCTTACAGAGAAGATCAACAGCTTAAACCTCCACAGTTTGAGACCTTTGAGCAGTTCTTCATTAATGGGTCTATTAAATTGAGCAATAGTAAGCAAATTACTGATGTCCAAAGTATTGTTGAGAGCAACAAAAATAAATATGTAAAAATTGACAAATCTTTAGATAGAGCTGAAAAGGATTTAGAAATGAGAGGGTATGAAGAAGATGCATGGGCTCAGCTGTGTCCTGAAACTGAAGCAGAAAGACTTGAATGTAACATAGAAGGTACGATATCCACTGCAGAGGATGAGGTTACTGAGGAAACAATACCTGATCTCAATCAACATGACACACCCCAAGGTTCAAATTTTTTGACAACCTCTCTGTTCCCAAAGAATGAAATTACTCCTTTATTGCAAAATTTGAATAGTAAGCAGAGAAAAATCTTTTATAAGATAAGAGATTGGTGTTTAAAGAAAGCAAATGGAGAAACTGTAGAACCTTTTCATGTATTTATAACTGGAGGAGGTGGAACTGGAAAAAGCCATTTGATAAAATGTCTGTACTATGAAATGACCAGAATACTATCAAGGATTTTAGAACAGCCAGATGACAATTGTGTACTGCTTACAGCTCCTACAGGTACTGCAGCTTTCAACATCTCTGGAATGACAATACACAGTGCATTAGGCATTTATAAAAATCTGTCAATGGATCATGCATTATTGAGTGAAGACAAAATAAACACATTGCGTTCAAAATTAGAATCTCTACAGGTCATCATCATTGATGAAATCTCAATGGTCAATAAAAGACTACTATTTTTCATCCACCAACGTTTGAGACAGATCAAGAAAATGCCAGAGGACAGTTTGTTTGGAGGTGTATCAGTGATTGCTGTTGGAGATTTTTACCAATTACCGCCAGTAAAAACTAAGAAGTCGGACAAATTGTATGTAAATGACCCTTCCAATCCTATGGACCAATTATGGAATGAGTTGTTTAAAATTGTTGAGTTAGACGAGATCATGCGTCAAAAGAACGATAGTCAATTTGCAGAAATTCTCAATAGGATTAGAGTAAGAACAAAAAACAATCAACTTGATCAAGATGACTTGTCAGTATTGAAAAGCAGAGTAAAAGAAGGACCAGAAAGTGCTTTGCATATCTTTGCAACAAATGATGAAATTAAAGCCCACAACAATGACATGGTTATGAAGCTTGGATCAGATGTTAAACTACTTGAAGCTGAAGACTATCAGAAAATGAAAGCAAGTGGCCAGCTATTAAGAAAATCCTCCCATTTTTCAGAAAAAGACATACAATTACCATCTTCATTGCTGCTAGGAGTAGGTGCAAGAGTAATGTTAATAAAGAACATTGATACCAAAGATGGTTTAGTAAATGGTGTTATTGGCACAGTTATGGAAGTTGTGGAGAATGGATTAAACAAATTGCCCCAATTTATATATGTTCACTTTGATAACGAAAAAGTTGGCAAAATTGCAACTGCACAGAAAAATATCAATGGGAAAAGATGCATTGGAATTGAACCATCAACAGAAGATGTTCCTAAAAGCAATGGAAGTAGAAAACAATATCCTCTCCAGCTTGCTTGGGGCTGCACTGTACACAAAGTTCAAGGTTTAACTGTAAAGGAATGTGTTATTAACTTAAACAAGTGCTTCTCATGCGGTCAAGCTTATGTAGCACTTAGTCGAGTGACCTCTCTTGATGGCTTGTACATAAAGGACATAGATGAGAAGGTACTGAAAGCAAAGATTTATTGCGATCCTGAAGTTGGAAATGGGCTTTTAAAAATGAAGAAGTTTTTAAATGAGGATGAAGATTCACCTGACATTGATTGCATGACCTTTATGTACCACAACATTGAAGGGTTAATAAGCCATGTCGAAGATTTAAGAAAGAACCCTATTGTCAAAAATGTTAACTTTATTTGCTTGACAGAGACCTGGTTACAAAATGAGATGAACTGTCATCTTGATGGATTTACACTTGAACATATTACTAGAGCAGATGCATTTGGTACTAACAGCGAGTTACATTCAACTTTAAAGGGAATGCAGCATGGAGGCGTTGGAGTCTTTTTCAAAGAAGGGTTTCAGTTTGAAAATGTTGAAGTGCAGTATAAAAATTTAGAATGCTTTGTTTTTAAAGTTGTGAGTTTAGATGTAGTCGTTGTCACAATCTACAGGACTCAAAAGCACCTGATTCATGATTTCATGGAAAATTTTATACCTCTTATTGAAAGGTTATTGCTAAAGACAGAAAAACTAATTGTTTTGGGTGACTTTAATCTGAACATCTTTAAAGGTGACACAGTTGTCTTGAATTACATGGAATCAATTGGATTCAGACAGTTAGTGACAAGTCCAACAACAGAGGGTGGTACACTGATTGACCACGTGTACTTCAAAGGAATTGATCCTTTAGAAATTTCAGTGTTTCCAACATACTACAGTTATCATGAGGCAATCCTGGTAAAGATGAAATATTAATAATAATTTTATTGATTCATTGTGCAACCTCAAAATAAGAAAACTGAATAAAAAATACTTGCCTCCCAAAAATCCAACCCTACGTCCTCGTCGTGGGAGGTGGGTACTTGTGCAAATCTTGATTTTGCACAGGTAGCTAACAGGGCTCTGGTACACTGACGTAAGAGGGTTCGATTCCCTCCCTAGGCATTATTTTATTTCTGTGCTGGTGCAAAGGTGGGCAGATTGCCTAGTGGCCCCGCGTCAGTAGATAAAAAGATATGATAAAGAAATAATCACAAGAGCTGTTTCCTAGACTTTGCACAAGCAGCCAACATAACTTTGGTACCTTTTTAGCTCACCTGGACCAAAGGTCTATGTGAGCTAATGCTATCACTTGGCATTTATTGTCATCCATCCTCTGCTAACAATTGTTCAAAAATCTTTTTTGAAACTACTATATATGTGAGCTATTGCCATTACTTGGCATCCGTTGTTGTTGTCTATCCTCTGCTAACAATTGTTCAAAAATCTTCTTTGAAACTAATATACACAAATGTACAGAATTTAATATAACTTGGTATGATTGATCCTTAAGGTGTCCTGCACAAAAACTTGTCAGATGACCCATTATAGGGGTTATGGCCCTAAAATAGTCTTATGGTGTTTTTTCATGTTTTTATCCTATAAATAGAAATCTATTAGAGATGAGCTGTTGCTTGCTTAAACCTTCAGCTCAATATAAAGCTGAACAAAAGTCTCCATTGATTTTAATTTGTCACAGGACAGACCCTTTATAGGGGTCATAGAAGAGTCTTTTAAAGCTTTAGGACCAGCAGGTGATCAACTTAGGCTCCTGGGCCCCCAGGAGCCTCTTGTTTTTTTGGCTGTTTTACAGATAACCATTTTAATAATTACGCTTAGAGTTTCCAATAAAAGCATGCTAGAAATATTCATAAGATTATGATTAGTTTTCAATGGTAAGTACGGTGTGTAAATACTAGACAAAATTCCTGTAGCTGGGATTAAAAAAAAATGATATTAAAAGTCCAAAGAGACATCTCAATAGTAGTAATAACAAAATATCAGAACTGGAATGATAAATATCAAAGGAGACAATACAGAACAAGGTAAAACATACTAGACAAATTTGAGATTGGTTTCGCTTTGAAAATTATTGCAAAAAAACACATTTCCAGGTTTTGTGAAACATGCTTTAGCTACAATTTTGCAACTGCTCACTCAAATCATGCACTTCTTAGACTCTAGGATGTTTTCCTTACAGTCATCTTTTATTGACAGTCACAAAAAAACCCATTTGTTTACTTTATTATCTCTGACGGTTTAAAAGTTATAAGCCAAAAACAGATAAGCTGAAACCCGTTAAGGGCCATAACTCAAAAACAGTTTGTCGTACAGTGTTCGACCCTTTATATCAAATAAAGGTCTAAATGAGACGAGTATTTTTCCCATTACATGTCTGCTTCAATTTTGTATGGTTTTTGAGCTATACTGCAAACAAGGTGTGCCATGACCTCTGACCTTGAGATTTGACCTTTGACCTTGATATTTTTGGATGCAACATATGTCACCTAGGATGATTGGTGAAGGTCCCAAGTCTCTAGGACTAACCGTTTTGAAGAAAAAAAATTTGACGAGTCGCAACACTTTTCAAGTCAAAAATGCGTAACCAGGAAGTTGATTGAAAAAAAAAAATTTGCGTGACAAATCATGACCATGAGTCTAGCAACATTTTCCCCACTTCAGATTTTTGATAACGGTTACTGTTTCTGAGTGTATCTGCAAACAAGGTTTTTGGGTTACGGGCAGATAACTCCGTTACTAAAAATAGATCGGTTTCGCAGGGTCAGTCAAGGCGAGTCAGGGTATGACCGAATAAAGGTACCAAGTGTCCTTAAGTTATGTCACAACACTTTTGTTATAGTGACAGCGGAAAAGAAGATGAATAATTAAGAATATATATGGTTGCTATGGACTTTTCATTAATTTTACCTTATTGCTAGGGAATGACCTTGACCTATGACCTTTGACCTTGGACTCAAATTGTAGCTCTTTATATACTGATTCAGTTAAGTATATATGTTCACTATACTATCTTTTATGGTTTCCAAGTTATTGGCAAAAAACGTGTTTCGCAAAACTTGTTTTGGCCGCCATTTTGGAACCGTTCAACCGAATCATGTACTATTTGGGTTCAAATTGTAGGTAATTTAATCTTCTTTCAAATGAACCCTATGTTTCATTCACCATCTTTTACGGTTAAAAAGTTATAAACAAAAAATCATTTTTAAAATACGAATCAAGGGCGATAACTCAAAAACGACAAATTTTACGCTTTCGCTTCTGAAACACTTTTTGTAGACTTCAACATGGTGAACATTTTTTCCATGTATTGTCCGCTTTAATTTTGTACGGTTCAAGTGTTATTTCATAAAAACTGTTTACGGTGTCGGCCATTTTGAAAATGGCTGCCTGTAACCATTTGATTTTGGTCTTAAATTGAAGGACATATAATAACGGTCACAAAAAACCCATATGTTTACTATATTATCTCTGACGGTTTAAAAGTTATAAGCCAAAAACATATAAGCCGAAACGCGTTAAGGGCCATAACTCGAAAACGGTTTGTCGTACAGTGTTCGACCCTTTATATCAAATAAAGGTCTAAATAAGACAAGTATTTTTCCCATTACATGTCTGCTTCAATTTTGTATGGTTTTTGAGCTATACTGCAAACAAGGTGTGCCATGACCTCTGACCTTGAGATTTGACCTTTGACCTTGACATTTTTAGATGTAACATATGTCACTTGGGATGATTGGTGAAGGTCTCAAGTCTCTAGGACTAACCGTTTTGAAGAAAAAAAATTTGACGAGTCGCGACCCTTTTCGAGTCAAAAACGCGTAACCAGGAAGTTGTTCGGAAATTTTTTTTTTGGTCAACAAATCATCCCTAGGAGTCAAATGACATTTTCCACTCTTTAGTTTTTTGATAACGGTTATAGTTTTTGAGTAATATTGCAAACAAGGTTTTCCGGTCTGGGGCAGATAACTCCGTTACTAAAAATAGATCGGTTTCACAGGGTCAGTCAAGGCGAGTCAGGGTATGACCGAATAATGGTACCAAGTGTCGTAAAGTTATGTCGCGACACTTTTGTTATAGTGACCGCGGAAAAGAAGAAGAATAATAATAATAATAATAATCAGAAGAAATACAATAAGGTCTTTCCACTGTAGTGGGAAAGACCTTAATAATAATAGGCAGAACGAAAACAATAAGGTCTTCCCTTTGGAAAGGGAAAGACCTTAATAATAATAGGCAGAACGAAATCAATAAGGTCTTCCCTTTGGAAAGGGAAAGACCTTAATAAAGAGGGAAGATGGGACTTTTTCTGGGCTTTAATGGTTTGTATCGTCTAATTATGGTCAAATGAGGTATATTTACCCAAAAATAATTTTTTTTGGTGAAAAATGGCAAATTTCCAAATTTTCGAAAAAAGGGGGGCTGAAATATCAACTTTGTTATTTCTGACATTTGAGAACTTTTAATCATTGAAACTGGTTGGAATAGTGAAAGTAAGTTGATTTGACCTTGAAAATTCAGTCAAGGTCATACAGTGGCTTAGAACAGTGATATGATGTAATTTTCACAAAAATCCATGTTGCGACACCATTTTTTCATATTTTCCCCCCAAAAAAATTGTGTTCCACTGAGAAGACATCGTCACATTATATAATGTAGAAAAAGTTCTGAAAAAGGTTACATTTTATTTGAAATATTTCCCAATGAAAAAGAAGACTCGGTTTTTTGAAAATCTACAAATAATGACCTTGACATTTGACCTTTGACCTTGAACTCATTTTGTAGATCTCGATGAGAGAAACATTTTTTATATTATTGTGTGTTTCTAATTGTTATGGTTTTTGAGTTATAGCGAAAACAAAATTTCAATGGCGGCCATTTTGAAAATGATTGACCAAAATGTATTTTTTACTCCGGATATGGAATCAGGACTCCTAAATCTATTTGGAAACCAAATTTCGTTAAAATCAGACAACTTTGACGTTTTTGACAAACTTTGCGCCATACGCGCGCAAGCAGGAAGTAAAAATTTCAATTTTTTTTTCGTGATGATTCGTCGCCAGGAGTCTTAAAACAGTATCCACAGTTAAAATTTTTGATATCTGTTACTATCTAGGAGGAGATCTGATAACAAGGGTAAACAGCGTTTTGCGCGATTGCGCCGTAACTAAGAATAGTTTAGCGTCAGGCCCTAAGTCACGTCGATTCCTGGCAGTGCTGAATAAGTGTGCCAAATTTCATAAAAATCGGTTAAGGCAATTTTTTGACGTTGATGGCAGAAAAAAAAGAATAATAATAATAATAGGCAGAACGAAATCAATAAGGTCTTCCCTTTGGAAAGGGAAAGACCTTAATAATAATAGGCAGAACGAAAACAATAAGGTCTTCCCTTTGGAAAGGGAAAGACCTTAATAACCATAAGAAATACAGTAAGGTCTTTCCTTCTGTGGAAGGGAAAGACCTTAATAATAATCATAAGAAATACAGTAAGGTCTTTCCTTCTGTGGAAGGGAAAGACCTTAACTATTCTAGTATCCGATAGTTCTACGCTGTCTTACGCCCTAACAGCTCTTCCCTGTTCTTCGCTCCGACAGTTCTAATCCCTGACAGCCCATGACAATTCCAAACCTTGACAGTTTAAGAACTTTTCTGGTTCATTAAAAGTTGCATGGCTATCGAGAATACATTCTTAACAGAAAGATAATAAATCTTAAAACACAATTTTAATTTAGCTGAAGAAACATAACAATTTTTATAAACAACACATGACGTCATTTAGAACTGTTAGGTTAGTTAGTTAGTTAGTTAGTTATTGCTTTACTCCCAAGCAGCACGATTTCGGCTATATCCTGTCAGAGCGCAAAACTTTCAGGGCTCAGAACTGTCATGGACTAGAGGAGTTCTAAGCTGTCAGGGCCTTGGACAATTCTAAAGGTTCAGGGGCTAGGCCAGTTCATGACAGTTATGGCCAAGAACAGTTTATGACAGTTGGTGTCCTGGGTTAGAACAGTTCTAGAACTGTCAGAGGAAAGCCTGACAGTAGAGATGTTAGAACAGATCTCAACTGCAGGTCGTAGGGCTGTCCCATTTAACAATCTGGGTAAACTGTCATATTTAAAGGTCCGGGACTATTGATATAAAGAAAGGCGGACCAGTAAACTGTTCAAATTTATAGAGGACAGTGTCTATTTATAAAAAGAAAGGCGGACCAGTAAACTGTCAAACTTAAAGGGTCGGGGCTATTCAAATAAAGAAAGGCGGACAATTAAGCTGTCAAATTCAAAGGTCCGGGACTATTACTATAAAGAAAGGTAGACCAGTAAACTGTCAAACTGAAAGGTCCGGGGCTATTCATAAAAAGAAAGGCGGACCAGTAAACTGTCAAACTTAAAGGTCCGGGGCTATTCAAATAAAGAAAGGCGGACCATTAAACTGTCAAATTCAAAGGTCCGGGACTATTACTTTAAAGAAAGGTGGACCAGTAAACTGTCAAACTGAAAGGTCCGGGGCTATTCATAAAAAGAAAGGCGGACCATTAAACTGTCAAATTTAAAGGTCCGGGGCTATTCATATAAAGAAAGGCGGACCAGTAAACTGTCAAATATAAAGGTCCGGGACTATTAATACAAATAAAGGTGGACCAGTAAACTATTCACCTGAAAGGTCCGGGTATATTAATAAATAGAAAGGTGGACCAGTAACCGGTTCAACGTAAAGGTTAGGGGCTATTCATATAAAGAAATGTGGACCAGTAAACTGTCAAAACTATACATGCTAAAGGTTCGAGGCTCTTTTAAGATGTTGATAAAAAGTATGGAACCGAATAGATTAGAATAATATATGTATGCAATTATACAAAAATATCACTCATTTAAAAAAATAAAGCAAAGCCACTGATGAAAATAATATATCTTTACTGCCTAGTTTAGCTTTAAATGTATAAAATCAATGCTATTACAAAGGAATGATGATAAATATCATATGAACTAACGGTCTGGTTAGTTTTAAGATTGTTGAAATTTCAACAGGTTTGTTCTTGTCATCGTTAAGCTTTCCAATGTATAAAGAAATGACATTCATCTTTAACATAGTTTTCAGATTCCTTTATCTTTATGATTATCTCTGACTAGACCATGCTCAATTCAAGATCGTGGGCACTTGTGCTAAATTTTGTATGAAATTACTGGCCCTTAAGTTTTTAACATGCTTATGGTCAGGTTCTTTTTTAATTTCCAAACTGATTTTAAATTTCTTTGATTTATCTCCCTATTATTTCCACGCAATCTGTTTTTCTCCAAAAAGAATTGCACCTTTTAATAAGTATAGTTTTTACTTTAACTCTACTATCACACACAATTGTGTTAACTCAAGAGCTCAATCCATATTTTATTGAAAAAAGAGGCTTACATGATCCTGAATCGCCTAACTTGATCGTTTGAATTCTAAAGCTATAAGATGAAAACATCTTTTTTACATTTTAAGTACCATATGCTAAATGAGAGGTCATCTAATAAAATGGATTCTATGCAGTTATAAGTGTAGAGTTGAAAATTTGATACTCTAGAGGTAATATTAGCTCCTTAAAGGAATGGTCCTACACCAACTGGTTAAATATTTTGCTGATCTTGACTTGCTTAACAATAAAGTGTTTAAATATCTTTTATTGTTTCAGTCAAGATACTGAAAAGATTATAATTGTTCTACGGCTAGAAATATGTTTTCGTTGATAATTTTAGGATTGGTATATATTGAATCTTGTGGTAATATTTTATATCCAGGGCCAATGCAAGATGGCAAGCAACGACCACTGGTCACATTGAAGCTGCTGTTAATACTAGTCAAATGAGTCAAATACTAGCAAGTGGAATTTTTTGAAAAATCAAGAATTATTTTAAAAGTGCACAAACAGACCTCAGACGCCCAGTGTTTACAATAGCTCACAAAAGAAGCCTGTCGAAGCTATAAATTGTTGCTGAATATGTATTCAGCATCTTCCACGTTTCCATACAAGTCAAATGTCGATGTTGATATGTTGATGCATGTACGTACATTCTTGATGTTGAGTTTGATTAATTAAATATATTGAAATTTCTTTATCATGACCTCATGACCTCAAACAAGAACTTGAAAATGTAGAATAAATGTATTTAGAGGCATTTTAAAATCACGTTAATGTACTTTTAAAATTGTCTAAGCGCAAGGTTCTTTATACTTTCTAAAAAGTTATACAGTATCTAGTAAAAATGCATAAATAAAATTTTAAAAAGATATGTACTGTTGATATCAGAAATTTTCGTCACGCCCTGGCAATTTCGGCACTTCCCATTTAAAAAAATGCCAGACTGTTATCTCGGATAAACCATTGCATAAATTAAACTCTTATAGAACCACTGGATAAAGTAATACCTAATATCCGCTAGAAAGCAATACCTTTATGTTTTATTTTGTTTAGGTGTTAGGAAGCATGTGTTATAAAGTAATAAAAACTAAGCTAAGTGTTTGGCATATTTGGGCCTCAGCTTTAATATTTGTTATAAACAATATCATTATAAAACTGCAATCAAATTAAATATTCAAATAATCAAATATGCATATCAAATAAAAACAGATAAATGGTTACCGAATATTGTGAATGGCAACCAGAATATATTCAATATAAAATCAATAAATGAAAAATAATTTTGCGTCACCGTGGGATACACGGGTGATTTGTATTGAGACCGAAAATCCTTACGAACCACCGTGGGATACACAGGTGGCTGGTACACATAAATTAAGGATCACCGTGGGATACACAGGTGATGAGATTGAAACCCATTAAAATATAGAGCAAGTTGACGAAGCAGCTAATTATGCCATTCCATAGCGTAAATTTACGGCACTCTGAATCACTTCGCACATTTTAACACTATTCAGCTTAGCAAATTCCAATTCGAAGACAACTTCATACCAATCACATTGAGGGATCTTTATACGTGTTATAAGTTAACGTAGGCGGTCGCGTATTATTTGCACTGTATTAGGTTGGCTCGAGTAACACAGCCTTGTTATCCACGAACAAATCCAAAGTTGATTCTTCCAAGACATCTTCACGCAATATATAACGAACTTTTATTTTCAACCAACTATACCAATCACATTGAGGGATCTTTATACGTGTTATAAGTTATCGTAGGCGCTCGCATACTATTTGCACTGTATTAGGTTGGCTCGAGTAACACAGCCTTGTTATCCACGAACAAATCCAAAGTTGATTCTTCCAAGACATCTTCACGCAATACATAACGAACTTTTATTTTCCACCACGTCTACCATCAATTATCCATAAGTTGAGTTGCCTGTCAAGATGAAGGTTCTTCAATCATTCCAAAGCCAGGTTTAGCCTGAAATATAAATTCTAAAACGCTGCAGTCACATTCTTAAATTAAGTTCAAAATTATATGAATAAAGCAGTACAGGGTGGGTAATTTGTGGTGGGTTTTCAAAATTGATGCACCGTCTTCAGATGTTTTGCGATCAATACTTAGTGACGTCATTCACGTGACTACGTCCAATAAAAATTAGGAAAACCTAAAACCTTGAATAACCGCGATAACTAAATTTAAGCATTGAAACTTAAATTTCATTATCTCGGATAAACCATTGCATAAATTAAACTCTTATAGAACCACTGGATAAAGTAATACCTAATATCCGCTAGAAAGCAATGCCTTTATGTTTTATTTTGTTTAGGTGTTAGGAAGCATGTGTTATAAAGTAATAAAACTAAGCTAAGTGTTTGGCATATTTGGGCCTCAGCTTTAATATTTGTTATAAACAATATCATTATAAAACTGCAATCAAATTAAATATTCAAATAATCAAATATGCATATCAAATAAAAACAGATAAATGGTTACGAATATTGTGAATGGCAACCAGAATATATTCAATATAAAATCAATAAATGAAAAATAATTTTGCGTCACCGTGGGATACACGGGTGATTTGTATTGAGACCGAAAACCCTTACGAACCACCGTGGGATACACAGGTGGCTGGTACACATAAATTAAGGATCACCGTGGGATACACAGGTGATGAGATTGAAACCCATTAAAATATAGAGCAAGTTGACGAAGCAGCTAATTATGCCAAATTGACAGTGCAAGAGCGCTGTCAACCGCCATTCAATAAGAACGGCGGAATGTAGCTGCTTCGAGGCTAAGGCCCATAAACAAAGGGGAAGGCGGCAGTTAACAAACCAACAAACATATAACATTGTAAACTGTTTGAACTCTAAAATAATTATTTTAGGAAGTAATTGTGACATTCTATTGTCAAACATCAAAATAATACAATAATATATTTACAAAATAGTCATCAGGATCAAACATATGTATACATTTCAAGATCAGGATCAAACATATACAGTTCAATACGGTGGATAAACACGGCGAGCATTTGGATGAACAATGAAATTTTCAAGTCCCCCCTTCAAGTCCCTTAAAAAATATTCGTTTCCAGGGGATATTAAGTGCACCCCGTCCTCCTTAAATAATGATCAGTTGTGAAATAAATCTAAATGACGAATGTTGCCACCTTTAAGTTCGTCTATTACAAATTTAGCAAGTGAATTATTGAGTCTATATCTACAATTATCCATGGCTTTTGTGTTTTCAGAAAACCTATAATTTCTTCGAGGCAGAATTTGGGACCAAACTAGTATAGCATTGGGTACTTTCCTCTGAACCATACGGAGGAATAACTTCAAATTATTACGCATGTAGCCTACTTTTTCTCTCCCAATGTCATTACCTCCAGCGTGTATAATGAGGAAATTTGGCGGCTCTTCGTATTTTAACATTATTCGTATTTGCCTAGGTAACTGGTTGGCAAGCATTCCTCTTTTTCCTTGCCACCACACATGTGAGTTAAACTTTTCTAGTCCCAAATTAACGCCACCGGGACTGTGCCTAGCTTCGATAAAGGCATTCTTTATTATAGACGAACCACAAATCCATATCCCTACAAAAAGTGTTTACATAACATAAAATGTATGACTTAAATACTTAAAAATTATTGACCCTTGACAAAATTAAAGTCTTATGTACCCTTTATAAGCATTGGACTTCCAACGGCCTAATTGCATTATACGAGACTCAGGAACACCCTCCATTGCAAGGCTAGTAGCAGCACCAATACGAAACGAATGCTAACAGTGACCTTCGCCCCAAATTTTCAAGTCCCCCCTTTTCAAAATTGATGCACCGTCTTCAGATGTTTTGCGATCAATACTTAGTGACGTCATTCACGTGACTACGTCCAATAAAAATTAGGAAAACCTAAAACCTTGAATAACCGCAATAACTAAATTTAAGCATTGAAACTTAAATTTCATTATATGTAACCTGATAAAATCATCTCAGATGTAACTGATTGCCGAATTGTTTGGAATAGCCAGCTGGAGTTCCAATTTATCAGCTGTATGATAGGTGTGAATTATTTGTGACAGGTATATAGGTAAAGCAGGTAAATGCATTTGATTTGTCTCCCGAAATCCCGACCACAACCTCCACGCGGTGGGAGACGGGCCCTGTCTCCAGGGCGAATGTACAATTGAACAGCTAACTCTGGCGGTGGTGTGTCATGGGCTGGACGACCCAAGGCACACAGGTCATAATTTTGACTCCAATTCAACAATTTGAGATTTACTGCACAAACTATTTTGCAACAGACATGACAGATATGTTTGCTGCAGACCAATTGGGCCTTAAATGGGTAATTTTGTTCATTTTTATGCATTTTTTCCATTTTGAATAATTAAATGAAAAAAATCATCTTATACTTTCTAAAAAATTATACAGTATCTAGTAAAAATGCATAAATAAAATTTTAAAAAGATATGTACTGTTGATATCAGAAATTTTCGCCACGCCCTGGCAATTTCGGCACTTCCCATTTAAAAAAATGCCAGACTGTTATATGTAACCTGATAAAATCATCTCAGATGTAACTGATTGCCGGATTGTTTGGAATAGCCAGCTGGAGGTCCAATTTATCAGCTGTATGATAGGTGTGAATTATTTGAGACAGGTATATAGGTAAAGCAGGTAAATGCATTTGATTTGTCTCCCGAATACCCGACCAGAACCTCCACGCGGTGGAGGTTCATAGCTCTATTGAGACTATCAAAAATTGATTGAAACCGACAAAACTCAAACTAAAATTTGGTTTAATTATATCTTATCTTGGAACAACTGTGGGTAATAATAAAATGAACTAAAACAGTTTCTATTGTTATCTTGAAAAAGAAGAACAAACATGAAATCATTTATTTTCTTTCAAGCCCGGACCAATACTTATAGACAAAAATAATTCAAAGGCGGACCCAAAATGTTAATATTACGGGTCCGGCCGGACCAGGACCTATAATTATGCGACA